>JAMKQA010007025.1:0-16453 GCA_024699735.1 Posidonia australis
TGAAAAGCCTCGAATATTCGTTGGCACATTCGTTTGCAAGGGTAACAGCCCGGAAGGCGGAAGGTCAACAGTCGCGGCTAGGCGCCAGGTTGGTGAGCCAGTTATGTGCGCCACCTTAGTGCGCCACCTTGGTGCGCCACACCAGCTCACAGATCTCTGATTTGGGGCTCTGGTTAGTGGGTTTGGGGCTCGGTTTAAGGGCTGATCGCATCCAAAGCAACATAAGGATACTCATCTCCGGATTACCTCAAAATCGGGGTGTCTACAGATATGTTTGTTCAGGTTGTGTTTGGGAAGTTGGAGGTGGGTGGAAAGCCTCATTTCTCTATTGGGGCATATGGAAAGCTAAGATATGACATGCATTTGTATGTGCCCCAGCATGAGGAGGCCAGGCAAGGATTACTTGATGAAGCACATTGATCCAGGTACACTATTCACCTTGAGAGTACAAAGATGTACCAGGACTTGAAGTAGAACTTTTGGTGGCTTAACATGAAGAGAGATGTTGCTGACCATATGGTGAAGTGTGCAACCTACCAACTAGTCAAGGCAGAGCACCAAAGACTTGGAGGGACCTTGCAACCATTGGATATTCTCGTGTGGAAGTGGGAGCACATCTCCATGGACTTTGTAACTAGATTGTCGCATACTTAGAGGAAGAACGAGACCGTATAGGTGATCGTGGATTGGCTAACCAAGTTTGCTCACTTTTTGGTCATTCAGGTGAAGCTTCCGATGCAACGTCTGGCGGAGCTATATGTTTTCGCGGTAGTTCGACTGCATGGTGTTCCAGTGTCCATCGTGTCAGACAGAGGCACGAGGTTCACCTCAAGGTTATGGATGACTCTGCAGGAGGCTTTTGGCATCATGCTCCACTATAGCATAGCATTTCATCCTTAGTCGGATGATCAGACAGAGAGGACTATCCAGATGCTAGAGGATATGCTCAGAGCTTGTGTCCATGACTTCCAAGGGTGTTGGGAGGATCATTTGCCGTTGATTGAGTTTGTCTACAATAATAGTTATCATTCGAACATCGGGATAGCATCGTACAAAGCCTTGTCTAGTAGGCCATGCAGATCGTCGGTTTGTTAGGCTGAACGTTAGTTGATTGGTCTTGAGCTTATATAGTTGTACGTGGATATGGTTGATCTGATCCATAGCAGGCTGTTAGCTGCACAGAGTTGATGGAAGAGCTATGCTGATAGGAGGCAGAGACCGTTGGAGTTTTTGGTGGGAGGCTACGTGTTCTTGAAGGTATCACTGACCAAGGGTGTCATGAGGTTCAAGAAGCGTGAGAAGCTGAGTCCTCGCTATATTGGCTCATACCAGATTACACAGAGGATCGGTAAGGTTGCATATCGGTTGGATCTATCACCAGAGCTGTCATTTATGCACAACATGTTGCATGTCTCCATGCTGAGGAAGTGTTTTACTGAATTGGAATTACATGTGATTCTAGTTTAGCCATAGGGACTCCAGGAAGATCTGTCCTTTGTGGAGAATGCCATCCAAATTGTTGACCACAAGGAGCAGGTGCTACAGAACAAGGTGATTCCATTGGTTTTGATGTAGTGGTGGCATTATGGAGCTGAGGAGGCCATGTGGGAACACGAGAAAGCCATCCTAGCCCAGTATCTGTATCTTTTCGCCTACCAGTGATTTCGAGGGCGAAATATTCCTTTAAGCTGGTTAGGATGTAATATTCCTTTAATGAATTATTCTAGGTAATTGTTACTGTTCCGAGGCCCATTTGTGTGACTATGTGGTTTTAGGCCTGTGGAGGTCGAGCTCATCGAGGTGGTCAGAGACCAGAGTTGGGTCGTCGGAGGTCGCATATAAGGTATACACCTGTATCGACCCCCAAGTCGCTACCACTAAACTTAGCTATAAATTTCCATTTAATTATTTGTTTTATCTTTATTATTAATCAACAATTACACTAGTAATGTACCTAAGGCTAAGTAATCTCAATTGTAAAATAAAACCACTAAACAACAGAAATAAAACTAAACTAACGCTCACTTAGATCATTGTTGTGTGGTAGTGTGACTCCCCCTTTATGCACTGGAAACAAATAGCTACTATCTTGCACCTGCCAAAACACACAAAACAAAGCACATGTGAGTGACCACTCAATGGTCACCCAGCAGGCACTCCACCTAACACTCGACAACCTATGCCGAGGGCAACTAAGCACATGCATCACACTCAGATGTTGCCAAACCAAAAGGACAATCTATCGATGCCCAGCACACAAGCAATGACATTTGTCTCAGATGCTACAACACCAAACTAGGCAGTCTACCACCGCCCAGCAGGCCACAAAAACACAAAACCATGCCTTTAAAACTATTCTTTTCTTTTGTTTTTCAAAACCATGTGCATGCTCTTTTAAAATATTTTATGCATGTTCGAGATGGCCACTCTTACCAAATCAAGCCCAAAAGCTACACCAAAGCACAACTATAGAGCCTCTGCTCTGTACAAGATGGTCTCCTCTGGACCCAAGCACAAAGCCAAGCCATGGAGCCTCTGCTCTCAAACCACGGAGCCATTGCTCCCAAAACAATGGAGCCACTGCTCCCAAACACTATGCCTCAAAAGGTTCCAAAACAATGACCTCCTTTAGGCCCAAAGCTTGATTTCCTGAACCAGAACTCTGCACAAAACACAAGCACAAAAAGTGTGTTGAACTATCTGGTACCAAGCAGACTACACTGGCCACAAGTAGTCCACCGAGGAGCAACCACGATGTCTACACTACCACGGTGTGCCACCTGTGCAGGTCTTAATCACCGTTCCGCGATACTCCCTCCTAGAGAACTCTCAACAAAGTCCACCCTTCATGGGAAGGCAGTCCTGTTTCTTAGGACGCTACCAGCTACAAGGTGTGCATCCCACCCGCACTGGTCACCATTGGGTACGCCTCCTTACGGTGCCCTCCACACGATGCTCAGGAAGGAGTCTCATACCTCCATACTCGACAACACCCAAGCCTCAGTGCTCACAGCGACAGTAGGAGTATCATACATCCCTGTTATGCCATGAAACACATCAGCCTGCAGACCACAATCCTAGTCTTGAAACGACAGTCAAGGAGTATCATACCTCTAAGACCCGACGAACCTCAGCCTTAAGTATCTCAACCCTTAACACAAATAGAAAGCACTAGAAAACTCTTTCCAAAATCATTTTCAAATATGTACTTTCCTCTTTCCAAAACTCTCTTTTTGGAAAACCTTTTTAAAACCATTAAATATCCTTTAAAACTCAAGAAACATTGTGCCCATAAGTGGTACGAAAACCAAAGGTCGAGAAACCATAAACAAAACACAGCCTTCATAGCTCTCTTGTCAAGTCCAGGCAAAACACCTTAGGAGCATCTAGGTTCATGAGCACCATGCTCAATCCACGACTACAACCTAAGAAAGCACTAATAAAAACATCCTCTTAGTGTCAAACCCATCCAGAAGACACCACAGCAAAGCAAACACAACCAGAATTATACGCTCTGGCACCAAGTGTAAGATACCTACTAGCTCGTATCCCTTGGTAGCATAGCTAGATCGACTCAAAATCCCAGAACAGTGCCACTAAATACTTTATTCAGTGCACCACACACAAAACAACACAAGCCTTAGACATAGGGATACTATCATTATCCCTAAAGTCCAGTCTAAACCATCTAGGGAACAACCTATTATTTCTAAATCATTTCATCTTTTATTCTACCCATACCCCAGGTAGAATCTTGCTAATTCATTTTAGGCAAATCCTGCAATCATTCTAATGGTTATCCTAATCAGTTATGCCATTATATTTATCTCCCCAAGATTAATATCTATATATATATACACACATATATGTATATGTGTGTGTGTGTGTATTTTACTCAAAACATAAAATATCTTAATATAGGATCAAGGCCTAGATCGACAGACCGAAATGGAACGATCGACCAAACCTAGGCTCAGGGCATCAGATTGGTAGACCAAAAAAACGACTCGGTCGACCGAAAACCCTTAATTTGGTAGACTGAAAATGTTTAGTTGACCAAACTAGGAATTCTATCAACACCCAATATTTCCAAAACGGCAGACTGAACGAATTCAGTCAACCGAACCAGGGGTCAAGGAGACAATCTACAACAAAAATAGCATATCAAAATAATTTGACATGCCAAACCAGGCGACTACAAGGTACCTCGAAATGGAACCCAAAGCCCAATCCTACAAACCACCAATCCAAACCATGTAAACAATATATCAAAATGAAGATCTTGACGAGATCTTCCAAACCAGACAAGCAACATCGAGATCTATCAAGTGGATCTCGAGAAATCAATAGAAAACACAAAGGAGGCACTATTTACCTTAAACCATAAATGACTCACAAATGCACAATAAATTCTAATAAAATTACTACAATTACCAACACACTATCATGCACCTAAGATACAAATTTGGAACCAAAAGAAACTCTACGAGAAGCGTACCTCCACCGAAGGCGCGACGACGACGAGCAGCGAACGACAACCGACGGTGCTCCTTCTCCACGAGCTGCTCCTTTCCTCCTCCCCATGACAGTGACAACACGATAGTGGTGGCACTCCTCCTCCTCCTAGCCATTTCCCTCTCTCTCTCTCTCTCTCACGTCTCACCCCTCTTTCTCTCCGTCTCTCCTCCCTCCAACGAAGAAGAAGAAGAAAAAGAAGAAGAAGAACAAGAGAAAGAAGAAGAAGAAGAAGAAGAAGAAGAAGAAGTGGGGGTGGGGCTCGAGGAGAGAAAAGAAAGAAGGAAAGGAAAGAGAAAGAAGGGAAGGAAAGAAAGAAAGCCACAAGTACAAACCCAGACCACGCAATCTTCCACCTCCACGTGACTCATGATCCGCCACAAGAGTACAAAGCGAACCCTCAAAACTCCCACGTGGACCGGCACAACACCCGAACCATACCACACCAAAAAGGCCAGAAACCCACTAATCTAGGCCTAAGACACTGCAAATGCTGCGTTTCCGACTAAACGCTGGGGTCCTAGTGTCTAACGACCCAGAACTCCATTAAAATATCTGGCCAAAACACCACTTCTAGAACTGGATCGTTACAGCACCTCACCTTTTATATTAGAATGCATGAAAAATCGTAGAAAAACCAGAATTGCATGAAATATAGATAAATTTACATTCCTAGAATTTATTGTGAATTTATGGTGGTATTTATGGCCATTTATGACAGTAGTTGAGTTTTGGGTCCTTTCGACCCTTCTGGCTTTGTGATTTTATTGCATGAGCTATAGTGCATGGATTTTGGTTTGGTTTGTGTGGTTTTGTAGTAGACTTGAGGGTCTACGACATATGTTTTATGTGAACTTTATTGTAGTTGTTTGACAGTTTCACCCCTTACTCCCACTTAGGAGAAGAGTGAGATAGTGTGTTGGGAGCCATTTTCTGGTTTCGCAGAAAATGACATAGTGAACCATTTTGGTATGCCATTTTTCTGTTTATTTTGGTCCTTTGGCCCTAGTTCAGTTGGCCAAATATCTTCAATTTACTGTTCTAGGCCATGAGTGTTGACCATTCAACTTGGTTCAGTCGACTGAATCATTTTGGTCTTTTGAATCAGGGATTTTTGGTCAACCTAACCAGATTTCGGTCACTATTTTGAGTGCCTGTACCCATTTTGGTCACTTGATTCTAGCCAGTCTGTCGAATCAGGCCCCAGCTACTATATAAATGTGATTTTTGAGGATTTTCTGGATTGGTTTGTTTTGCCCATTTGAGGTGGGATTGTGGGCCATTAGTGGTGGTCTTGTGGGACACCTGATACACCATTTTTGTGGAGATTTTGGATTAGTTTTCCAAAGATATGAAATGATATTGAAAATGGATTTCAATGGAATGCTATGGCCCATTTTGGAAAATGGATTTTCCTAGTTTTCTATGTGTAGGCCGAGAGACCATGGGACTGTGTCATCGAGACCAGGGAATGTGATGACATTCTCGAATGATCCGGCACGCCTCCGTGGTTGAGGTCATGGGCCGAGATACCAGAGGTGGAGATTTGTCTGGTCTTGGAGGTATGAGACTCCTTGACTGTCATTTCGAGACTAGAGTTGTGGTCCACAGGTTATGATTTTTTGCAGCATGACGAGGAGGTATGATACTCTTGCTGTTGTCGTCAGCACTGAGGCTTGGGTGTTGTCGAGTGTGGAGGCATGAAACTCTATCTTGAGCATCGTGTGGAGGACACTGTGAGTAGGCATACCATGTGATGGCTAGAGTGGATGGGACATGTGCCCTGTTGCTGGTAGCGTCCTGAGAGACATGACTGCCTTCCTAGAAGGGTTGGCTGAGTGTCAGTTCTCTATGTAGTAGAATCGTGAAATGGTGGTTAGCTCCTGTATAAGGTAGCACACTGTGGCAATGCAGTGCACCTTAGTGATTACTTATGGTGAGAGTTGGTTGCCTGGCACTGATCTTCCCGACTCACTATGTGTGATTTTGGCCATTAGGGGCCTTTCTTGTGGTTTTAGGTTAGTAGAGCCTGTGCTTGTTGGTTTGGTTGGTGTAGGCCGTGTTTCTTGTGGTTTCAACTTGTTGGGCCTGAGTTGCTAGTTTTTGGTGGATTTGAAGAAAATGATTGCAAAATGGTTTTAAAGAAAATAATTATAGTTTTGTCTTTTATCATTTTTGTTGGGTGCATGCTAGGTGACTTTCGTCACTCACACTTGTTTTTCGTGGTCTTGAGTTGTAGATGTAGGCGAGCAGGTGAGTTTGGCATAGTACACATAGTCTAGAGTCTTATAGCCGTATACACAGGTTCCTGGTTGTAGATATTACTATTTAGCTTTTAATTTCTTGTAATTTAATTTATTTTAAAATATTATGGAAATTAAGGGCGTTACAGAGAGAGGGTATGCTTTTGAGATTGCGGTCGAAGCGGTTGAACTCCTGCACAGGGTGGTTCACCGTGGCACTACAGTGTGGATGGGGATGGAGTCTCACTAACTTCTTGTGGCTAGATCTGTCATCTATGGTCAGGGTGATACGACCTATTTTGAGATAAGGATTGAGATTGTGGTTGAGTTAGTTTCTGGCCTTGGTTTATTGTGATTTATGATAATAAAATGAATTGTGTTTTAGGTTGGATTCTGGATGAGAATTGCTTCCTAAATTGCATAAAAAGGTTTGCTAATAAGCGTGCGGTTTTAAAAGAAAAAAAATAGAAAAGAAAGTTTTGAAATGGTACATCTTATATTAGTTTTACTGAATTACGTGTATTAACTTTTCGATGTTCGTGGTTTTCTCGAGGTTTCAAGATTGTGTGTGGTTTTACCAGTTTTTAGTGTTTGTGGGGCGCATACTAGGTGACATTGATGTCACTCATGCACAGTTTTTGTTTGTCTTTTCTCAGGTGCGTAGGTGTTGGCGCAGTCTTGTCCTGGTGCATTGTTTCAGAGCCACTTTAGCCACACACAAATCAAAGTGTTTGGTTTTATTTATTTAATGTATTTAATTCTGTTAATTTAGATTTAATTATTTGCCTTGGGTAGTACTTATATTGTTGTGTAGCATTGGGGCGTTACAGAGTAGTATCAGAGTGTAGGTTCACTAAGTGCACAAGCTTAGGGTGTTCGACACTATGGCTTTAATTGGACTGCACAATAGCATGAATCATAGCACCTAATTTGTTTGTTTGTTTGTGGTGGTAGCAAGATGTCACTTAGAGGTCGAGGTAGAGATAGGATTCCTGTAGCTAGTTTTGGCGAGGAGCAGGACAGTTGTTTGGGAGATATTCGACAGGAGTTGAGCCATATGATGCAGGGATTCGCTCAAACTTTCAGCAAGAACAATATAGATGGGACCAAGGTAGATCCCTGGCTTAAGTAGTTTTGTCATTTGAGCCCATCGACTTTTGATAGTAAGGGCAAGCCAGAAGATTGTGAGACCTGGCTACTTGAGGTTGAAAAAATCTTAGAGGGTATGGAGTGTCCAACTGAGAAGTGGGTTAGATTGGCTACCTTTCAATACAAGGGAGACGCCGCCAGTGGTGGAGAGCCATCTGCTGCATGGAATTCCATAATGCTGATCTATTGATGATCTCGTGGGAGGAATTCCAGGAAGCCATCTACGAGAAGTACATTTTAGAGCACGAAAGGGATTGACTAGACAGAGAATTTAGAAATCTAAAGCAAGGTAGCGTGATTGTAGCAGAATATGAGGCAACCTTCACTAGATTGGAGTAGTTCTCGTTGACATTTGATACAGAGAAGCATAGAGCCAAGAGTTCATGGAGGGACTGACTCCAGCACTCAGGTTGAGGGTCCTAGGCTTTGAGTATCCAACATTGACAAAGGCAGTGGAATTGGCAATGTGCTATAAGGAGGATCACATGTTGTTTCTGGAAGATCACCCCAAGGGAAAGGGGAAGGTGTTTGCTCCACCGTCTTTCACTTCGGGAAAGTAGAGCTCTGACAGTTTTGCGAGCTCTAGGAAGAAAAGGAAAGAGCGAGTCAAGTCAGTGGCTTGGGGAGGAGGTGCTGGATACAGTCAGGTTGGTTTGAGTAATGGCTCAAAGAAGAAGAAACCTTGTTTTGTCTATGGGCGTACAAGGCATGTAGCAGCACAATGTTACCATTGGTAATGGAATCTAGAATAGATGGTCTGCTACAACTATGGAAAGACTGGAGATATTTAGTGGAATTGTCTTGATCCTACGAAGCCAGCCAGAGACACACCCTGTCAGCCAACCAAGGGACGAGTGTTTTCAATAGTTGCTCCTGATGCTGGTCCTTCAAGAGACTTTGTGGAAGGTAAGGAGTAATAGTGTGTTATGAATTGTAATCCTTTCCGTTTATGTATTGATGTATCTGGTACTCTTCCTTATGATGTTGTTGTTGATGATGATGGGTATTATGATATGATATCTAGGTGCCTTTCTTGTGCCTGATTGTATGGCTAGAGTTTTGTTTGACTCAAGGAGTTCTTTTTCTTTTATCTCTGAGTCATTTGCTACTGAGATTGGAGACAGGCCAGCCAGGTTGGCTTTCCATCTTGACCTAAAGGCCCCATTGGGAGAGCACAGCTTAACATGGAAATATCTACAGTCAGTCAATGTGAAGCTAAGGGACCAAGATTTCAAAGCCAGTCTGATAGTGATGGATTTGCCCAAATATGATATTATCCTAGGGATGGATTGGTTAGCACAACATTCAGCTATGATCGACTGTGCTAAGAAGAGAGTTCTGGCAAAGTGTTTGGGCTAGGGGTGCTGTGTGATGCAAGGAACCAGACCAGGAGAATAGAAGAAGATAATCTCTACAATCAAAGCCTACCACCACCTATCTAGAGGCTACATGGGATATTCGACCAGTGTGACAGTGTCTTCTTCTTCTACCTTCAGGATATAGGACATAGCAGTGGTCTATGAATATCTTGATGTTTTCTTAGAGGACTTGCCTGAAATGCTACTACACAGAGATGTTGAATTCTAGATTGATTTGGTGCTAGGATCTAATTCTATTTCGAAGACCCCTTACAAGATGGCACTAGCAGAATTGAGGGAGCTCAAGAGTCAACTTCAGGAGTTGCTGGATAGAGGATTCATTAGACCGAGTGTGTCACCTTGGAGTGTACCAGTGCTATTCGTCAAGAAGAAGGATGGTTCACTTCATCTCTGTAATAATTATCGGATGTTGAACCAGATCACAGTCAAGAACAAATACTCTCTGCCTAGGATTGATGACTTGTTTGATCAGCTTTTGGGGGCTTCAGTCTTCTCAAAGATTGATTTGAGATCAAAATATCACTAGCTGTGGATCCGAGAAACTGATGTGCACAAGACAACTTTTCATATCCAGTATCGCCATATGAGTTTCTGGTTATGCTATTCGGGTTGACGAATGCACCAACTACTTTTATGGATCTGATGAATAGAGTATTCAAACACTACCTAGATCAGTTTGTTGTGGTATTTATTGATGATGTGTTGGTACATTCCCCTTATGTGCAGACTCACTAGATGCATTTGAGGATTGTTTTAGAGACCTTGAGACAACACCAACTCTATGCAAAGTTCCCATAATGTGAGTTTTGGCTGGAAGAGGTCACATTCCTTAGCCACATCATTTCAAGAGAGGGAATTAAAGTGGATCCAGCCAAAGTTGAAGCAGTCAGTAGTTGGGCCAAACCCAAAACTATGATAGAGATCAGAAGTTTCTTGGACTTGGCTGGATATTATAGAAGATTCATACAATATTTCTTCAAAATTGCAGCACCACTAACCAGTTTGACACAGAAAGAGGTTCCTTTCATTTGGGACTGGCAATGCGAAGAGAGCTGCAATGAATTGAAAACTCGGTTAGTCACATCTCTAGTATTGACTCTACTCTTTGGGAGTGGAGGCTTTGCAGTTTACAGTGATACTTGTGGGACGGGATTGGAGTGTGTGCTGATGCAACATGGGAGAGTAGTGGCGTATGCCTCATGCCAGTTAAAGAATCATGAGAGAAATTACCCCACCCATTATTTGAAGATGGCTGTAGTGGTTTTTGCATTGAAAATCTGGAGACATTACCTATATGATGAGCAGTTTGAGGTATTCACAAATTACCAGAGCTTAAAGTATATGTTTACTCAAAAGGATCTGAATCTGAGACAGAGGAGATGGATAGAATACCTCAAAGATTATGACTTTAGCCTGTCCTATCATCTTAGGAAGACTAATGTAGTCGTTGATACCCCGAGTAGGTGCACTCACACGATGGCTAGCTTGATGATCAAGGAATGGTATATGCTAGAAGATCTGGTTGAGTGTAGACCTTGGAGACAGTCTCAGGGATCTACTGGATCTTAGGTGGTAAATATGTCTATTCGCCTAAGATTATTTGTAACGCCCCGATCCTGGGCATGCTACCAAAATACAATATCAAGCATAATTACACTAATTACAGAAACATTAAATAACTGTAACTAAAGCTCACCTTCAAGATCACAATGTGTGGCTAGAAGCTCCAACTCCTGCACTAGGACTCAGTTGCACGCGGTTTGCACCTGAAAACCTACTAAGCACATGTGAGTGGCATCTAAGTCACCCAGTACGCGCCCTAAACACACAAACCACAAAACTCTTGGCAAAACCATAAAAACTCATTTCTTTTGTTTTTCAGAACTTGATTTTCTTTTTGAAAATCCTCTTTTCTTTTACTGGAAATCATTTGGGAATTCAATCCCAAATCCATGTTCTTTCAAAAGTCATGTTTCTTTTCTTTTCTCAAAACATTTGGAACTCATTCCAAAACCACATTTTCTTTCAAAAACACACCTTTGCATTTCTTTTAAAACCTTTGGAATTCATTTTCGAAAACATATCTTTTTCAATACTTGGGATTTCTTCCCAAAATTATACTTTCAAATCCACTTTTCTGACCAGATCCAGCCTAAAATAAAGTGTCTCACGGGCTCAAAACCAAATGATAAATACAGGCTGGCAACTGGTAAAACACCATCATCATTTCATTTCAAGATTTTAGGACTATTTCATCAGTCGAGTCCTGACCAAAGCACATTTCTTTTCCTTTTTCTTTATTCCTTTCCACTTTCTTTACTGTTGTTACCTTAATCAGGGGTAACCAAGCGCACTAGCAGTAGGTGAGGACATCCTTCCCCTACCTTCCTGCACTGCCGCGATGAAATTCCCCATGCGGGATGTCACCGCTCCGGCCAACCGGCCTCAATTTCATTTTCATATGTGCACGGGGATACGTCTCTGTCTGACGTCCCATCGGTCACCCGAACAACTAGGTCCAATGACTCAGGCTCAGCCTACACTGTCGACGACCCGAACAACTAGGCTCAAAAACCTAGGCTCAGCCTACACCATCATGAGCTCGGTGACCCGAACAACTAGGTTCAATGACCCAGGCTCAGCCTACACCGTCTCAAGCTCGACAACCACATTATTAGTGTTCCATTCAAAACTCATTAAACTTTCTTTTCAAACCATTTTCCATTTCATTCTTTTCATTGCAGGACTCTATTTCCATGCAACACCTGACCCTCCACTGGGGGTCTCAACTCAAGCCATGAAAACTATGCTTAAAATCATAAATTGGGTGTTTTGCCCAAAACTACACAAAATCATCCTTTTCATTCATTTATGGGACCAAAACCCAAAACCACGCCCAAATCTATTTATTTGGGTTCCACATTCCACCATGTCATTACACGGGGAAAACATCATTAACACATACTCAACATACCATTAAAACCATTTATCCTTCATTTAAACTCATATTTATTCATACCAGTTTCAAGGCAAAAATGGTAGACCGAATCTCAGGTTCGGTATACCGAAGATCCCTGGTTTGGTATACTGAATATTGTCGCTATACCGAAAACCCCTGAATCGATCGACCGGGTGTTTTCAGTCTACCGATATCAGGTATCTGGCTAATCTGATAGAGATTTGGTATGCCGAATCGCCCGAAACCAGGGCACCTCCCCTGCTCCAAATGGCAAAAATCGCCCAAGGTGGGAGTCTCGATTGGACCCCCCAAACTCAAATTAAAAATTACGAGTAAATCACGGGGTGTAGACCCTTGAGTCTCCTTCAAAACCCCTCAATCTATTCATGATTCCATCCATCACACAGTTCATATGAAAATCACAAGGGGAAGGGGCTCAAGAATGGCTACTATAGCCTTCAACCCCAAAATTACATTTTCCCCACGAATATCAATCTAAACTACATGATATCTATATTCTCATGCTATATAACACATTCCCATTCATTTCATGATTTTTCCACAATTTTTCATGCATTTATCTCAATTTTCATGCAATTAACCCATCGTTAATGAAACACTGAACGAAGGTAGGGAAAGGAGTTGCGTACCTGGCTCAGCCCTTCGGCGACCCTCCCCACACTCCGACGAACCTTCTCGCACCCCGGCGAAGCCTCCTCGCACCGATGGAACACACGAGTGGCTCACCACCTCCTCGGTTGCGCGTCATTCCTCTTTCTCTTCTCCTCTCTCAGTCACCTCCTCCTCTCTTCGTACGTTGCAGCCTCCTTTTATCCCCTTTCCCACCCGCGTCACGTCGGTCGCCCATCTCGTCGGAAGAGACAGCGAGGCACAGGCTGGCATCATTCGTGGCACAGGTTGGGGGAAGGAACGGAAGGAGACGGAAAAATGGTGTGGGCTCGTGAGAGGAAAAGGAAAAGAAAGGAGAAAAGGAAGGAAAAGAAAGGAAGAAAAGACAGGCACGCAAACCAAGGTGACTATGCATCCTCAAACCGGACTCCACATTGGTCCTAAATCACAAACAGGTGCACGAAAAGCTAAACACAAACTCACACATCCAAAATCAACAGATTATCCATTAATAAACCATTTAAGCAATATAACAATTAATTACATGGTTTATAACTAAAATGGATAATCAGGCCCAGATGTCACATTATTGGTGGCTATTGTCGTTGCTTAGCAACTAGACCCTTTTGTGCGAAGAGACTTGGGCAAAACAGGAGGCAGGAGAGGCACCTCACTTCTCTGTTGGTGCAAATGGAGGACTCAGATATGATATGCGCTTGTATATGCCTCAGGTGGAGGAAGTGAAATAAAGACTACTAGATGAAGCCCATCAGTCTAAGTATATGATTTACCCAGGGAGCACCAGGATGTATAAAGATCTGAAAAGAAAGTTTTGGTAGCTTGGAATGAAGAAAGAGATAGCTGAGCATGTGATGAAATGTACAATCTGCCAAATGGTCAAGATTCAGCAGTAGAAGCCTAGGGGAATGCTGCATCCTTTGGATATTCTAGTTTGGAAATGGGAGCATATATCAATGGACTTTGTAACAGGACTGCCCAAGACCAAGAGAAAGAACGACACCATCTAAGTTATCATGGATTGCCTCACAAAGTCAGCACATTTCTTACCCATGAGGGTGAATCTCCCATTAGCTCAGTTGGCAGAGTTGTATGTGGCTGAGATAGTCTGACTACATGGACTTCCGATGTCCATAGTATCTGATAGAGACACTAGGTTCACATCTAGATTCTAGGGGACATTACAAGAGGCTTTTGGCACCATTCTGCATTATAGCACAGCCTTCCACCCTTAGTCAGAAAGGTAGATTGAGAGGACTATCAAGACTTTGAAAGATATGTTGAGGGCCTGCAATTTGGACTTCAAAGGGAGCTGGGAAGATCATCTTTCATTGATTGAATTCGCTTATAATAACAGCTATCACTCTTGTATTGGGATGGCACTGTATGAGGCATTATATGATAGACCTTGTAGAAAACCGACCTACTGGGGTGAGGTAGGCGAGAGATGGCTCGTGGGCCCAGAGATTTTGTAGTAGTATGCAGAGAAAGTAGACCTGATTAGAAAGAGACTGGTAGCTGCACAGAGCAGACATAAGAGTTATGCTGATCGCAAGCATAGACCTTTGAAATTCAAGGTTGGAGACTTCATCTTCTTAAAGGTGTCACCAACAAATGACGTGGCTAGGTTTGGGAAGCGGGGAAAGCTGAGTCTTCGGTACATTGGACCCTACAGGATATCCAAAAGGGTCAGGGAAGTTGCCTATAAGTTAGAATTGCCTCTAGAGTTCTCAAACGTGCATAGTGTGTTTCATGTCTCGATGTTGAGGAAGTGTTTGGCCGCCACATCCCAAGTGATTTCAATGCAGCGAGGTGAGCTGTAGGAAGACTTGTCCATGATGGAAGACGTTGTGCAGATCCTTGACAGAAAGGAACAAGTCTTCAGGAACAAGGTGATACCTCTTATGCTGGTTCAATGGCAGCACCATGGTATTGAGGAGGCTACTTGGGAGTGAGAGGTGGACATGCTGTCCTAGTACTCTCATTTATTTTATTAGCGAATTTTGGGGACGAAATTCTATTGAGGGGGTATGATGTAATATCTGTGCCTAGTTGTCCATTATTGTAAAACCATAGCAAATTGTTGTATTTTTTGAATTTGATTTATTAATGGATAATGAGATGTTGTGACTATTGTTGTGGTCTCTCTCTCTCTGTTTTGGTTTCCCTGGTTGTATATTTTCCTGGCTTTGTGTGCCTATATGTGCTTGTGGGCCCATGTGGGTGTGTGAGACCCACTTGGACTTGGTTTGGTCTTGGTCAACGGTCCAACTCCTCATTTACAAGCGCCTTTCTTCCAACCCATGATTCCTATCGTGGGAGGCCTGCCCCGTCTCGTCCCATCGTGGTAGGAATGGGCAAAGACAATTGACAGAGATTCTAGGATGGCAGAGGCGAAGGGGTTAAGATGGGGAGGAATGGTGCAAGGAGGAGGGACGCTGAGACCTGTGAGGTGGAGGAGCGAACTAGGGGTGAACTAGAGAGAGAGAGGGCACTCTATGCCAATGGTGGGGGATGAGGTGTGTGCCACCATTGGAGGAGGAGAAGGATTCATGGGGGGGAGGGCCGAAGGATCGCTGGAATACAACAAGAGGTACGTGATCCCCTATTGTCTTCCCATGTTAGTTTTGGATTATGGTAGCATGAAATGGATTAAATCATGTTAAATGAGTAGAAATCATGTAAAAATAGGGGAAATGATGGAAATGTGTTGAAGATCATGAAAGTGATGAGATCTTGCAATTTTATGCGAATTTCGTGGGTTTTTATGGATTAAATTGAATGCAAGCTACAATGGCTTTATATGTGTTTTGTGCCTTTGTGATTTTCTATAGAACAACATGCTTAATGGTTTTATAAATTGATTAAGGGATTTTGAAGTAGACTTGGAGGTCTACATCTCGTGATTTATGAGGCATTTGGTTAGGTCCAACCCTCACTCCTAGGTTGGGGAGAAGAGATGGCATAAGGAGGCTTGGGTTTTTTGCGTTTGTAGAAAACAACATACCGAACTAGATTCAATATGCCAAAATGCCTTAGATTAGGTCCCATGAACCTTTAATTCGGACGATCGAAAGGTTTTGGTCGACTAGATCAGGAGATTTCAGACAACTGGTCCAGTTTAGTCGACCATTTTGGTGGGGAAACTAAATATTGACAAATATTTGGATGATTGAAAGGTTTCAGTCGATCGAATCAGTGATTTTCGGTCTATCAGATTCTATCTGGTATGCCAAATCAGGTTTTAGATCCCCATTGTTAAATATTTTGTAAACTGTTGATTAAATGTGATAAATGCATGATAAATGTATATGTGACCGTGTCCGTCTGACCGACCACCCGACCCGAAGGGAAGGGGGTGGAGAGGAGGAGACCACAGCCATGCCGATGACGGAGAAGGCGCAAGGAAAAAAGAAAAGAAAAAAAAGTGGAGTCGCCACCTAGTCTTTTAAGGGAAAGACGAGGAAAACCACAAAAGGATGAATGCATGGGATGCAGATGTGAAGGCTGGATGTCTGCTAACCAGAGGATGGGTAAGGATTTCTATTACGCACGAGGAA
>JAMKQA010007026.1:0-10963 GCA_024699735.1 Posidonia australis
TTCAGAGAAGTATGAGGGCTAACATGCAATTTAACCAACAAAAACAACTATCCAGAGAGTCTTTGAAACATGCAAGGGCTTAAATGCAATTTTCACTGTAAAATGAACTGTCAGAAACATTCTAAGGAAGTGTAGGGTCTTACATGCAATTTTCACAGAGAAAATGAACTTGCTGGAAGTTTTTAAGAAAATGCAGGGTCCTTTTGACAAAATGTCTGAAAGAAAACATGTTTTAAAGACTCTAGGGGCTTTTATTAAAGATTTAAACTCAGAAAACATTATTTTAAATGTTCAGGGTAAAACATGTAATATTTTTAGTTAAAACTTTATTCAAAACATTTTAGAAAAATGAGTGCAGGACCTATATGTAATAAAAGGACCAGAAAGTAATTCCAGAAGGACCTATTCGCAAGAAAAACATAAACTCCACATTTTATTTAAAATAAAAGTTTAAATGTTTTTAAAACTGAAAAAAGTGACGACGGTCGCCGGTGATGGAACTCGTCGTCGACGACCATCAGAGGGGGGCAAACAAGGCCTTCCCGTGCTCCGATCTGAGATCAGACTTCACGAGAGGCAAGAAGGGGAGGAGAGGAAGACATCCAACGGAGTGGATGGACAATCCAGTGGTGGGAACGAGCCTCCCAACTACCTCGTCATCGAGGTGCTCCGGCGACGGCGTCGGGGAAGAAGGATCTCTCCGGAGGCTGAGGAGCGGTGTTCCAAGGCTCTTGGTGGCTGCGGGATGCTGCAGAGACCCTTATGGAGCGGCGTGAAGGTTGGTGGAGCGAGGTGGTGGCCTGACCGTTGTCGACGCGGCTTCCTCCGGCGAGCGGCGTTGCTGGGACGATCTAGTGGACGTGGAGCAGATCCGGAGGTTTGGGAGTGCTTGCGGGGCATGAAGGATGGTGTCCGGACTAATAGAGGGGCGCGGGAGGCTGAAGGCTGCTTTGGATGCTCTGGATCCCGTCGTCTTCTCTGGTGACGGCAGGTTCAGAGCGCTATTCCGGCGGGCGTCGCGCGGGCTGCTGGGAGCGGCAGAATGGCAACGGCGAGGCACGGCGAGCTCCGGGAAGACCAGCGGAGGAGGAGAGAAGGCTCGGGGGTCCAGGAAACTTCCTGGATTGCCCCCCCACCTCTGTCGCCGGAGTATGGCGACGGCGAGGCACGGCGGAGCTTCGTTAGCCAAGGGATCACTCTGGATCCCTTGGAAACACTCCGGGATGAGAAGGAAGGCCTAGAGATCTACAATTCAGACAATTAAGAGGGGATCTGTGTGTACCTGGCTGGAGTTGCTTCATCGGAGCTCTGGAACAGTGACTGGCTCTGCTCCTCTGTGCGACGCTCTGGCACTTTGGTTCTCTCTCTCTCTCTCTGAATTGTCTTCTTGGTGGAGCAAAAGTTCTGAATCCTCTCGCATGCGAGCTCTGCTTCTCCATTTATAGGTGAACCCAACAAATGGTGACCCACTTCCACGCGTAACAGAATGGCAACAACTCCGACCGCCGTTACGCTAGCTCAGCAGACAGCCAATGGCTGTCCCCCATGTGCTCCGGTCTATCCCCTTGCTCGCCGACAGGAGTCAACGGCGGCCCAAGCTCGCCGACGGCTGATCCAATGGCTGGCTGACGTTCTGGTGGCTTGCTGGATCTGATGGACTGAAGAGGCTGGGTTGCTGAATGAGCTCAGGGATTGAGGTAAGCTTAATGGCTAATTGGGTTCGTGAGGTGTTAAGGAGGAAGAGTGAATTCAATGGAGAAATGAGTTGTGTTGAAATAAAATTTGGATATTTAAGTGTAAACTTAGGCCAATGAAGGAAAATGTGATATTGGGCTTAAATTTGGATAAAAAGGATGAATGAGCTTGGTTTTGGAAGGAGTTCAAATAGGAATAAATGTGGATTGAGCCATTGTAGGCCTTCATGGGCCTAATTGGGCTTAATGGGCTTCATGGGCCTATGTGGGCCTTATGGGCCACCATGGGCCTAATGAGCTAAAATTGGGCCTAACGGTCATTAATGGGCACCAATGGACTAAATGGGCCAAAATAGGTCTTGTGGGCCCAAGTGGGCTCTAATAGGGTAAAATGGGCCTATGTGGGCCTTGTGAGCCCCCACGGGCCCAAATGGGTTTAGGTGGGCTTAAATGGGCTAAATGGGTTTAGGTGGGCCCAAAAGGCTTTGGCTTAGTCAGAGCTCAGCTACCACATCTCCATTCTGCAAAATTGGAAAAATTGGGGTGTCTACAGCAGCTGCCGAGGGGGAGCATGTATAAAGTTCCTGTGAATCTGGCAGTTGTGACATTTGTGCACGAAATGACAACAATCTGCCTCCATAGTTGACCAAAAGTAACCGTGTAATATGATCTTCTTGGCTAACAGTATTCCATTCATGTGGGGGCCACATGTCTTGACGTGGATTTGAAGCATCAAGGTATCAGCCTCCTTCTTGTCGACACATCGTAAAAGCTTCTGGTTATATGATCTGCTGTACAGATGCCCTCTGTCCAACACATACCTGGACACCAGGCACACCATAGTCTTCTTATCTGCTGTTGATGTGCCAGTTGGGAGATCGTCAGATTCTAGGAAGGTCTTGATGTCGTGATACCAGGGAAGCTCTGCTGACAGGTCCGCTTCCTCTATGCTCATGCAATGGACGGGCTGCTCTGCTTGAGTGACCGATACATCAATTGTGTGCTTTTCAGGTATTGAGAGCCAGGAGGCAAGGGTTGCTAGTACATCTGCGTAGGAATTTTTGGCTCTACTAATGAAGGAAAAGTGCACTTCTTCGAACTCCTTCACGAGCGGTAGGTGGTACTCATGATATGGCACAAGCTTTGGATCCTTGGTTTTCCATTCACCGTTGACCTAGGATATGACTAACATGGCATCCCAATGCACTTGTAGCTTTCGTGCTCCATGTTCTATTGCGATTTGCAATTCCATGATGCATGTCTCGTACTCGGCTTCATTGTTGGTGCACTTGAAAGTTAGCTTTCTAGAGAAGGGGGTCATTTGTCCTAGTGGTGTCGACAATACCACGTCGATTCCTCTACCCCTCTTGTTGACTGCTCCATCAAGGTATAAATGCCACCAGGACTCGTCTTCTAGCTCCTCAAGATTCGTATCTCCCATGGCAAATAGGATGTCTTCATCCAGGAACTGCATTTGTAAAGGCTCGTATTTTGACAGTGGTACGTCAATTAGGTTGTCTGCTACTGCTTGCCCTTTCATTGATTTCTCCGTGACAATTGTAATGTTGTATTGGGACAGCATCACCTGCCATGTCACGCATCGTCCCATTAATGCTGGATTTTGGAACAAGTACTTCATGGGGTCATGTCGGCATAGGAGAAGGACTAGATACGCCTTCATATAGTGCCTGAGGCGTTGGGTGGCCTAGACAAGGGATAGACAGATCTTCTCTATGGGCCTGTACCTGACTTCACAATCGTTGAACTTCTTGCTTAGGTAGTAGATGGCTCTCTCCCTATGTCTTGTCTCATCGTGCTACCCAAGGACTGTACCCATGGAATGTTGGGTGGTGGAGAGATAGAGCAATAAAGGTCGTCCTGGTGTGGGTGAAACCAAGGCGGGAGGTTTTGTAAGGAGTTGCTTGATTTTGTCAAATGCAGCTTCACATTCTTCGTTCCAATGGACTTGCGCGTTCTTTCTTAATAACTTGAAGATAGGCTCACAGATGGGGGTAAGTTGTGCGATGAACCGACTGATATACTGTACTAGGCTCAATAAGCTCTGAACTTCCTTCTCATATGTAAGGGGAGGCATATCGATGATGGCTCTTGCTTTACTAGGGTTGATCTCGATTCCCCTTTGACTGAAGATGTATCCCAGAAGCTTGTCGGATGACACCCCGAATATGCATTTGTTGGGGTTAAGATGGAGCTTGTACTTTATAAGGCGATCAAACAGCTTTCTTAAACAAACCAGGTGTTCCTCAGGCTCTTTGGACTTGGTAATCATATCATCTACATAGACCTCTAATTCTTGATGCATGAGGTCATGGAAAAGTGCAGTCATTGCCCTTTGATAAGTTGTGTCGGCATTCTTGAGCCCAAATGGCATCACACGATAGCAGAAAACTCCCCAAGGGGTGATGAAGGATGTCTTCTCCATATCCTCCTTGGCCATTCTAATCTGGTTGTACCCCAAGAAACCATCCATGAATGATAACATTTTGTGTCTAGCTGTGTTGTCCACCAAGACATCTATGTGAGGAAGTGGGAAATCGTCAGTGGGGCTCGCCTTGTTAAGGTCTCTGTAGTCGATGCACATACGTACCTTCCCATCTTTCTTTGGCACAGGGACAACATTTGCTAACCATTCTGGGTACAACACCACCCTGAGAAAGTTCACCTTGTGTTGCTTCATGATTTCCTACTTGAGCTTCAAGATCCATTGAGGTCGCCATCTCCTGAGTTTTTGCTTGACAGGCCTCTCGTTAGGCTTTAGGGATAATGTGTGTAGCACCACTTCGACATTTAGACCGACCATGTCATCGTAACTCCAAGCTAAGATATCTGTGCATTGTTTCAGAAATGCTATGAAATCTGCCCTAGCCTGTGGTGATAGCTTAGCACTAATGAGTACCTCCTTAACATCTTCTGTGGTACCGATGTTGACCTCGTTTCTTCCTCGACTTGCATATTCGGCCCCTCTGGATCATTGTCGTAGGGCTGGAATTCGGATGTCTCACTGTCTTCATCCATGTCATCATCCTCATCCTCGCATGCGATGAGCTCTGATATGATTTCTTCTTTGATGGTTGGGTCGATGACATCAAAGGAGAGGATATGCTCTGATTTCTGCCCTGATGATTCTTCATGATGGTGTGCTTGTATCTACACTGCGTGACCTTTGGCTCTTTATCAGTGGGGTCTGCTGACTGGCCGGTTGCTCTGTTTCCTCGGCTCCTGATGCTACTTTCTGATTTTTGGGTTTTTCTGATTTTTTTGGGTTTTTTGGATTTTTTTATTATTTTACATTTTCTGTAGTATGTACAGGTGGTACAATTGCCTAGCGGCTGTCTTGCTGTTGACTGATAGGAGTGTTGCCGCCTGGCTTCCCTCTTGAGCTTAACTCAGGGTCTTTTTTTTTTGACCCTCACCTTGCTTAAGGTGAGGCTTCAACTGCATGTACCATCTAGACTCGCCTCCTAGTTCCAAAGAGATTAACTCTAATGGTCTAGTGGGTTCTGGTTGTGATTCAGCCAGGACCATGATGGTTGAGTGGTTCGGCTGCTGGTGGGGGGTTGCTGGCTCTGATTCTGACACTTTGAACTTCTCTTTTTCCCATCCTTTGATGCTCGGCTGCGTCTTTGGACCATACTGACAACTACTCTTGAAACAAAAGCTCTAAATTGCTGTCATGGTCACTCAACTGAATCGCTCTACCGACTGTCTCATCCTTTTCCGTGGTGCAATCAGAATACTAGACAACACTCTACTTTGCCACTACCTCATCTGAACTGTGGACCTTTGCTGACTGGATTTGAGACCACTGTGACCAATGCCCAAGACTGACCGACTGCACTGATAGATCTACTGATGTAGCTGCTTGTAGGACTATCACTGTGGGGCTCGTTGTTGGAGCGGTGATTGGTGCTGTTAATGTGCCTACCGACGACTAAGGTTGTGGCTTTACCATCTGACATTGGCTCGTCTCTGTAGTGGCCTGGCTCCGATTAGGATCGAGTATCCCTGCACTGACAAAGTTGGTGAGGTTCAATGGAATAAAAATCTTCTTGTACCTCCTAGTGCACAAATATCCATCTTTATGCGGCTTCCACTCGTATCCCAGTCGCTCGAACTCTCACCTTTCTTCCAGCAGGATGGGCTCGGAGATTCCCTAGCTGTGTCGCCCGAGTGGTGTTCCTTTCTTGTATCCTCATTTGCGACACACGTTTTTGAACATCCGAAGGGGATTTTCATGAACGGTCAAGCAACTAACATGCTCGAGAGCTGGAATGTAATTAACAGGCTCGAAACGGTTGATCCAGAACATGACATCAGACGGCTTGGGGTTGAAATGGATGGTTTGGAGTGAGACAGTGGAGACCGACTCGACCTTTTCTTCGTCAAGATCTTCCGCCATGACAACAACTACGTCGTTGCCCCAACGGAACTTAACCATACGATGGAGGGTTGAGAGGGTCACCTAATGCTTATGGAACCAAGGACGCCCAAGCAGAAGATTGAAAGAGGGCTCCAAATCCACAATATAGAATTTGACATCGAAGACTACAAGCCCTATGGTGGGAGGAATAACTAGCATCCCTAGCGCGTCGTGATGCGTGTTATTGAAAGTCGTCATTCCCTATGTAGCTAGTATGATATCCTCGGATTTAAATCCGATTTTATTTGCTGTGCACAAAGGACAGATGTTTAAGCCTGTGCCGTTATCAACCAGAGTGAGAGGAATTTAGAAGCTTTGATATTGTGCCGTAATGAACAGGGGCTGGTTATGATTGACTCCTATCGAAGGCGATTCCTCGTTGTAGTAAGAAATGACATATGGCTCTGCAATCATGCCCACCATATTCTCAAGAGCGGACGGTTCTATGGTGGGGAAGACGTGAGTAGCCTGAAAGACCCCGAGGAAGGCCTCTCGATGTTCAGAAGAAGTATGGATGAGATCCCAAATGGAGATATCAGTCTTAACCGTCTTCAGTTGAGATGTGATGTCGGTTGAGGGTTACTCCTACCGAGTCGAAGAGGTAGGGATTGAACAAGGGACCATCCTGGAAGGTTGAGGGGCTGGTTGACGAGTGGCAAACACTGAACGATCTGGCTGGGTCACTGGCGCTGGTGGCCAATACACCCTCCCTGACCTGGTGACTTCTGCACACATCTCTGTGGCATAATCATCGGGTACACAGTGAGTGTCCCTTGTCAGGTGGACGACAAAAGGGGTACGTGCTGCTAGTTCCTGCGGGACTGACACGGAAACGGCTGAGAGGTGGCCCGACTGGAGAGGGTGTTGGATAGGATGCTGTACAATAGGATGTTGGACAAGATGTTGGACGGGAGACTAGACAGGATGTGTAGGCATGGGTCGAGCGAGTAGGCAAATGGGTGACCCAAAGTGCACGATCGACGGTGCAGCAGCACGCATTGCCCTCATTGTCAGTCGTATCACGTGGACTGCTGACTCAGATCCGGCTCGACTAAAATGATAAATATGAGTGGAAAAAGGCTCATCAACAGAAAGGAAATGAATGGTATTCCAAGAAGGGGTCCACTATGGATGAATCAATAGGACCTATAGTAGACTGGATAGCAAAGGCCATGCCCTCAATCTTCTGGGCGAGGGCCAACAGATATTCTGCCTGTGTGGCAGGAGACCCCTTAGCGACGGTGAGGGATGGCACAGTCAAAGGTTCAGAGGTCAAAGATGGGACGGATATAGGTTGCCCTAGAGGCAAGGAACCAGCAAGGGATGTTGCCACAGCGGGCAGAGTACTAAAGTAGAAAGAACCCTGAGGAAGTGAGGCCGTCAGTGATATGTCTGGAACCTGAGCGAGGGTCACTAAGATAGACTCAGTGCCTGGCTCCAGACTAGCCAAGGTCAGTGGATGTCCTACGGGGTAGGGGACAGATCCTCCATGATGTGTAAGGGGGACAAAGTGAACAGCTGAAGACACAACAAGGGTAGGAGGGACCGAAAATGGAGTGCCCTCTTGAGCGACAAGGGCGGACAGAGACTCGCTGGTGCGCTGAGCCATGGCTGACCGGGAACGTGTGAGAACCAGACTACGGTGGCTGATGATGGGTTGAATCCTAGGACAAGCTATCTTCAAAGTGACAAATAAATCGGGAAAAGATGATCGGCAATGAAGCGTCGCAAACCGGGGAGTCAAGGCAAGAACGCTCGAGCAGTGGTTGAGGAAGTCACGCTCTACCTGTGAAAAAGAACACTACCGGTGTTAAAACCAACAACAAGATGCAGTTATTACGGTGGCATGAATGGCATTCATGCACATGGATGCAGCAAACATGCTTTCTCTCACAAACTAAGTGTTTCCTAAAAGTTCATCTACTCCAGGATCACACATGGTTAAATAAGTCTTCGACTCAAGCTAGAAAGTAAAGGTCCTCGCTCCAAATCCTGGCCAAAGCGCAGGCAGTGAACGAGTGGTGCATTGGTAGCCTCATCTCCTGTAATCACATGGAGCTATACCCTCACTAACACCGACACGAGCCCGGACAAGGGGGGACAAACTAGCAACATGTCCTACACCAAAGCTATAGAATGGGCGACTAGAATTGTCCTTTGCAGACTGTAGGTGGACTCAAGGGAGAAGATGCAAGCCCTATATGATCAATCATGCAATATGCTTTTGTGTCTTTTACTAGCATTTTATTAACCAGGGGGAAGAGTTTGATTTGGTCTCTAGTTGAATGCATGTGATGCAAATGAAAAGGCCAGATGTCCACAAACCAGAGGATGGGTAAGGATTTCTATTACGCACGGGAAAGGTGTTAGGCACCCCCGTACGCCCAAGAAACTCAATCTTTCTAGTCTAATTCACTTGTTAGAGGCTGAATGAATGTTTGCTAAACCTAGATTGTGCTCTAATCATGCTAATATGAATGCCAAGTCGACACTAGATGGATGATCAAGATGGTATGCAAAAACTGTGAAGAAATCTGCATGAAATATCGAAATAACGAAAAACAACACGACAAAGCAAATCACATGAAATGACAAGGTTTTTGGTGAGAATGGCTTGGAAAATCATACACCTCAAGAGAATTAAAAATACAACCAACTCAACTCATTAGAATTGTAGAAAAAGTCACGAAAATCCGAACGGAAAAATTGCAAAGAAATCCACACAAAATAGGTAAATTGTGATATGTGAAGAAATTCATTTAAAATGATGATTTTTTTGGTAAGAGTGCTATGGAAAACCACGCCAACAGCAAGAGAATCAAAAATGTGATAGACCCAAATCATTAGAATTGTGGAAAACATCTTGGAAACCCTTATAAGAAAATTGCATTGAAATCTACGCAAAACAGGTAAACTATGACATGCAAAGTAATTCGCATAAAATGATGATATTTTTGGAAAGAATGTCATAAAAATCACATCGATATCTGTAGACACCCTAATTTTTCGATTTTGCAGAATGGGGATGTGGTGGCTGAGCTCGAACCTTGATTGAGGGCCCACAAGGGCCATTTAAGCCCAATTAACTCCTTCAAGGCCCATTAAGCCCTAGTTGAGCCCATATGGGCCCACATAAGCCCATGAAGGTCCACCATAAACAACTTTACCCATTTCTCTTCTCTACGTTTCATTCCAACCCAACATTCATTTTTCCCTCTTAACTTTACAATTTTTTTTACTCCATTTCTCTTCATTTTACCAAAATCACCAACACCTATGTTTTCCTCCACTGATCTCACAATCCAGCCTTGGGACCTATCTTCCTTCACTGATTTCACCACCAAACCCACTCCAATCAAGCAGCCCAGCCCGAGCCACACTAAGCCAGCAGCTTCCCAGCAGCCCAATCGTTGGATCAACCGCCGGCGACCACTGGATCGCCGTTCGATCTGCCGGCAGCCAAAGGGACAGGAGGGGACAGTGGTTAGGGAATGTCTAGATCCGTTTGGGAGGAGCGTCTGGTTTGTTAGAGGAGTGGGCCAGTCTGTTATGAGAGGAGGCTTTCTATTACAAGATTCTGTTGGGCTTCCGGCGGCTTATAAAAGGAAAGGAGCCACACATTTAGAGGACAAAGAGCACACGAGAGAATTGAGGGTTGAGAGCGAGAAGGAGAGAATTCCAAAGCGAGAGCTGTCGCGGAGAAGGAAGGCCATCGTTCCAGTGCTTCGACGAGGCAACTGCAGCCAGGTACACACCGATTTTCTCTTAATTCTCTGATATTCCAGTCTTCCAGGCCTTCCTCTCTCTTCCTGGGCCGTTTCCAAGGGATCCAGAGCGATCCCTTGGCCCGCGGTGCTCCGCCGTGCCAGACCGTCGCCAAACTCTGGCGACAGAGATGGGGGGGGGCAATCTAGGAATTTTCCTGGACCCCTGAGCTCCCACTCCTCCTCCTCTGGTGTTCCTCGTGCTCCGCCGCTCCTCCACGCACCACTCTGCCGCTCCCAGCAGTCCGCGTGAAGATCGCCGGAGTCCCGCTCTGGTCCCGCCATTGCCAGAGAAGACGACGGGATCCAGAGATGCCACGTCCGCTCTTGGCCTCCCGCACCCCCCCGATGGTCCAGACACCATACATGGTGTCCCGCAAGCACCCCAGAGTCTTCAGAACCCGCCACGACCACTGGATCGCCGTAGCAACGCCGCTCGCCGGAGGAGGCTGTGGTGGCGACAGTCAGGCCACCACCTCGCTCCACTAGCCTTCGCGCCGCTTCGGAGTAGCCCCGATGCCTCCTCGCACCTTCCAGAAGTTCTAGATCGCAGTGCCGTCTCCCCGAACGCCTCCAGCCACCCATGGAACGTCACCGGAGCAGCCCGACGGCAAGCTGGGTGGGGAGGTCATTCTGGCCTTTGGATTTCCCATCCGCTCCGTTGGATGTGTTCCTCTCCTCTATTTCTTGCTTCCCGTGGGATCTGATCTAAGAGCAGACCACGGGAAGGCCTTCATCTTCTTTCCTTGATGGTCACTGGTGGCGTAGCTCCGTCGCCTTCTTCTTTTAAATAAAAACATAAAAACATTTGTTTTTTAATAAAATGCAAAAGTGTTTACTTTTATTGCACTTAGGTCCTTCTGGAATTACTTTTAGGTCCTTTTCTTGCATTTAGGTCCTGCATTAATTTTTCTAGAAATGTCTCGAATAAAGTTTTAACTGAAAATATTACATTTCTTACCCTGAACTTTTAAAGTAATGTTTTCTGAGTTTAAAACTTTAATAAAAACCCTCTAGAGTTTATAAAATGTGTTTTGCTTCAGACAAATTGCATTGATGACCCT
>JAMKQA010007027.1:0-16723 GCA_024699735.1 Posidonia australis
TACTAAGATCTTTTTCAGTGGAATAATTTTCAGTGCTTTAAGTCTTCTTGGAAGTTCAACTCACCAAGCTTGACTAATCCCATCTCAATATTTCATTTTAGGTTAAACATAAATTTATGGTGGTTGCGGTGGTTAGAAAGAAATTGAAGCATTTTCCTTGAATTTTAAGTAAAATATTTGAAGTGAAAGTGTAAAAGTGTGATGATTGATGTATGGGACTGATGTAATGCCTAAAAGTGTTTGGATCCTGACTTTTGTTTCTTGATATACTCTTTTTATTGTAGCTTTTTCGTTGTATCTTGTTGGATCAATCTTTTACAATTTGCATGAGTGAAATGGTGTTTTCAGTCCAAGAATTGTTTCTAGTTTACGAATTGTTGCAATAGTCATTATTACTAACTACATATTGTTGTAGATTATGAAGGCTTAATATATGAAGGAAGTTAAATTTGTTATTTCTGCAATACATGAGTTATAGAAGAAGTTTGCTGGATATAGAAAAATAACATCAAAAACATGTTTTAAGACAAAAATGATAAGATATAAATTGATTAGTACTTATAAGTTTTTTTAGTCATTTTATTTTTTTAAATATGTTTTATTAAATGGTTAAACCACGAACCGAACCAAATCGATCTTTAATGGTTCGGTTTGGTTCGATTTCAGTAGATACAATGGCTCGAGGCGATTTGAAAATTATTCAAACCGAATTATATGGTTAGATTTGTAGTTTTGTCTCAAATCAAAACAAACTGAACCGCACCCACCCTTAATGTTCATCATCTTAGAACTTGCCTAGTAAGAGATTGATCAATCAAGGTTCCCAACAAGAACCGTGCTGCCGCATGAATCCTTTATATCCACATCTGAAAAGAAATAAAGGATTTTAACAGGATCAACTTTTATATTAGGTGGGGTGGATTTTTAATATCTAAAATCACATCCCTAGAGATCCACGATGCAAATAAAATATCAAACTAGAGTAATCCATACTCTACCTACTACCACCTAAAACAGAGAGAATCTGTCAAAACCAAACAGAGAGAATATCTTTATTACAACCAACAAAATGAACCCCATCACCCTTTTTTTTTTTCCAACCAAAACGACTCTTCAAACCAAACCCACCCCTCACCACCTGACGACAGACAGAAGATCATGCATCCAATGAGAGTACATCAATGATATATTGGAGAACTAGCTGGTTCTTCTGTACTCTCCTGTTTTTTCCTTTCAGCCCTTGTATTTATTACACCAGCATGTCTGCTGTATCTCTGTATATTTCCTACCCCTTTGGTTCACAAGATGCCCCCAGCTAGACTCCAACCAAACATGGACCCATCCCACTCAACACTCTTTTTGCCCTTTTCCTCCGATTCACTCCCCGCCACCACCATCACCACTACCCTTTCCCCTCTCTCTTCCGCCTCCTCCCTGTCAAGGGCTAGTGTTTCGTGATGGTGAAGGATTGGATGGGCTGAGACAGCTCTTTAATCCTGTGCTTTGGTCTCATGAAAAACGTGTCAGTTGCCATCTTCTAGCAAAGAGGTCGTGCTTGCTCCTTTGCTTTGCTCATGTTCGTTGTTGATGGGTAGATTTTTAGTGGGAGTGTCGGAGCTGAATACCATATGGTGTCTGCATGTTGTATTTGTGCAAACAATCTTTTCTGTCTGGGGATGGATTGCGTGAGAAAGATGTGATCTTTTTGTTCCAGATGAAGAACAGTGTTGCTAAAGCTTTCTAGCGAAGTTCTTTTGGGATTCTAAGTTTAGATGTTTCACATTGTCTGTGGAGCAAATTGTGTAGGTGGCATTGCTTATTAAGATCAAGTTATAACTAATGCTCTTTCCTTTATGGAAGTTCATATGTGTTGACTGTTGTTGATAATATTTCTAAAAAGCGGCTGAGGAAGATTTTACTTGTTCTTACTTTTCTTGGTCAACTAGGAAAAAGGTGTCTTTTCTTCCTTTTATGGTCAATCTAAAAAATGGGCCAAGATGGGCACTACGATAAAATACGAGAAAAAATCTTCTGGATTCTAGTGTCCATTCATATAAATGTCTTCCGACAAGTCACAAAAATTTACTCTGGCTAGCATGTAGATGACAACTACTTTGGTCTTCAATGATATCTCATTGTACATGTTTTTTTTTTTAAAGAAAATATATCTCATCATACATGTGGATACGTAGACCTGTCTTTTCTCTTCGGAATTCTGTCTTTGTGAATGTTGCCCCTTCATTGACAACAAAATAGGATTTCAATTTTATACTGATTTTCTATGATGTACCGTCCCTGAAAGAATTGTTACATCCAATTTGATACATCATAGGAGCTTTCTTTACTCGATTGTGAATTGGAATTCTTATCTGCTATTTAAAACTTTATTATCAGTAAGGAGCACAAGGAGGGTTTTTTTTTTAAATATTCCTTTACCAAAATAATGACTAAATGGCTAAAATTTCAACTGAAGCAACTGCCATTTGTTTATAATTGATACCACCGGGTAGTAAGATCAAAGAAATGCTCAAGAATTGTTCTATATTATTACAGACTTAATTCGATATGCAAACAATTACTTTATCCTTATAGAGATCAATGTTCGTGTGGTTTGCTTATGTCAGTAGATATTCATTAACTTAAAACTACCTGAAAACTAGCTGCTAGTGATTTCGCAGAGCTTGCTTAGTCTATTGTGAAACATAGTTTCAATACCACTAGCTACTTAATTAATAAAAAAATCTGGATCTTAACTACAAAATATTTGCAATTAATATGGATTGCTTTTGATGTTTTTCGTACAGGTTTGATAGTGTGATGGACCGAAGAATGATAGATGGCTTGATTAATAGTGTGTCCCGTTTTATTCATCTAGTTACATGCTTGGCAGTCAAAAGTACACCAGTCTTGAAGGAATTTAGAAATTTGGTTGGTGTATTAAAGCCCTTGAGAGCTTTACTTGATGAATATCTCAATTCTCAAATACCTCTAGATGAAGAACTCTTTAAAGCTTTCGAGGACTTAGATATGTCTGTCAATGAAGTTCAAGAGTTGTTGGAAAAGCTGCCTCAGAAGACGAGCACAATATATAACGTGCGTGCCATTTTGTGTTATCTACAGCTAAAGGAATCTATGCGATAGCTCCCAAGTTTTCTTTCCATTTACATACTCTTTTCTGTCAGTGTGTGAAGCATGCTAAATCTCTAATACTATAATTAGTTTTTTATTTTCCTAGGATTGAACGATATTGTTTTTTATAACATAATATTATTTACCTTCTTATTTTTAATATATCTTAACTAAAAAATATATTTTCCTGAGTCTCTTAAGTCAAACAAGAACAAAAGCAATGTTAAGTGTAGCTGAATCATAACCTAGCATTGCATTGTTTCATCAGGAAAGTGCTGTTTTCAGATTTTTCTCACACTTGAGAATCAATGGCACTTTTTCTTGGAAATTGGATAACGAAACATGCCTTTATTTTTTTCCCATACTAATTTTGCTGAAATCTGCCTTTGTGCAAGTCAACATTGAGATACAGAGTTCTTTCCCACAAGGTGACAGTCTCCCTAAAAGTTTAATCTACCTACATCCTTGTTTGTAATCAGCAGATATGGGGAAGGAACATAGTACAGTTCTATATGGTGGTGGGTAATGAATTGGGATCTCATTCAAAGAAAAAGATGGCAAATATATGAAGTTTCTTTTTTTTATCCTATACGGATGATCCTATTCACAAGGACCATGATTGGGAAGATCTTAGCTTCTATATATTTCTATTTCTTATTTTTGCTATTATTAATATATTATATATTAGTTATTAATTAATATATTTTGATGATTATTTATTAATAACTTTCTATTTTTATTTGTGTCTTACTATATGTCGTTATATTCCAATTCTATTATCTATCATTATATATAATAGATCATTAATATCAATATTCAATATCAATTTCTTTATAATATGTTTCTTTATAAATTTCTTTTAAAAATAGAAGTAGATATCTATTTACACTTAATATAGTTATATTATTCTATTATATATTATTATATATTTCTTTTTTATATTTTTCGTTCCATTTTTGAAAATTTACCTAATAAAATATTTTTAAAGGGCGGTGTTAGAATAGTCTTACATAGGAAAAATGAGGACTGAATTTATGGTTATGTATAGATAAATTTTTCTATAGTTACTTGATTTTGAGTTGAATGTCCATATTTCAATATGATATTAGAATCAAAAGAGTATCAAATAGACTCAAGTTCATACACATTCATTCATGTACAAAAGAGACACTTGTAGGGTCTAAAAGAGGCCACAAGTGAGGAGTGTTGTAATAGTCCCATATTGAAAAAAGTAAGGATTGTAATTGTGATTTATATATAAATGGATCCTTCCACTAATAGTTAGTCGATTGGTTTTGAGTTGAATGTTCATATTTCAATAGATGGGAATCCTATGATATGGTTAGAATTTCTTATAATAATCACTGTACTTAATAAGTTAAATATAATCTCTATCATATACTCCAAGAGTCAAATATGATGAGGACTCATGCATGATCATCAACTTTTGGATGCTTGAAAACCTTTACTGCTTTGTTATAAGAATACATCTGAGATGGGCCAGATTGCTAACAAACTCATACTGTAACTGATGATACTTGTATGGAGGACATGCCTAATTTACAAGTAAAATACTAGAAGTAGAATGCATGTGTTAAAAACAGTTTTGTGCATGTATTATTGATACGACAGCAATATTTAGCATGCTTGCTAAAGAACCAATGTGGTGGAGGGGTTAATTTGTGGTTTGAACAAATACATGTGCCTTGGTTAATTTCATCATGGCTTTTTTCGCAGAGAATCTTGAATATGCAGCCATTCAAGGCCTTCAGCAAACCTCATTGATTCTAATCCAACCACATTACTGCATAGTATACAGATGGATAATGAATCAGCAATAGCAACAAGAACAATGTTCTAATCCCTACAAATGGATTTCTACAGAAATAGGACATGGTAAATTAAGTCAAGATTGTTTAAAAGAAGTTAATTCAAAAATCTTCAACTAAGTGCTAAGCACGTAAATATTAAAATATTTGAATTAGGCATAACATTTGCATATTTTTCCTTAATATTGCTTGCCTAGATGTATATTCTTGTGCCTTATTTTTTAGGTCATTCCTAGGTTCTTTTATTAATTATGAGTGTCATGAGAGTGACCAATGATTAGGATTTGTATATTGGTTTAGATGGCACTAATCATGTGTTGACAATTTTTTTTGTTTCATACCTATTTGCTTATGATAAGATAAAATATCTGGCTGCTTGAAAGATTAATTAGGTGATAGTTCAGCATCTAGCAATCGCCTGTGTGATACAAGACAATGTAACCCCATGATTATGCTAGTTTGTATAGGTTAACTCCTTGAAAATTATATTTCTTATATCAGTTATGCCAACTAAAACTATGAAAGCCACTGATTGTGTCCTCTAGGTTAAACGGTGACAGATCAACCAGTCATTCCAAGTTTGTCCTCTTCGTTGTAGGTGGACTCCGAAAGACAACTCTATTTGGTCAGATATATTTTATTGCACAAACAGAAAATTATGCATAAATATGCATGTTGTCAAAGTTTGAAGTTATCGCTGTCTTCTTGTTGTCTGAAAACCATTTCCAGCACATCAAAATTACATTTCTTGGGTGAAACATATGCTATTACTTTGTTTGGATGTAGATATTTAGTTGCTTCTTTGTGCAGGTTTTACGTTGTGGGCGATTACTGATGAAGGTTCAGCGGTCTGTAATGGAAGTATGTTGTTGCTTCAGGAACTTACTAGAGTTATCTCCTTGTTCATCACTATCAGCTTGTGTTCAGGTATCCCAAATAATCTTAATTATCTACAATTTGATTTTACTTGTTGGATATTTTATTTCTAATCATGTCTTACACCCTATTTTCTACTTAGTCGTGAACTTGTTGTCTAATTTACTTAGATATTTTGTTTCAGCACTGCATACAAGAACTTCAATGCGCAGATCAGGATCAAATGTCAGAGCTCATTGAATTTGCCCTAAAAGGCCAAAATGAGAAAGTCATAACTAATCAGCAATATATAATGAAGATTGCCGATTCTCTTGGTTTGATATCAAGCAAAGAACTCTTGATGGAAAGTATAGCATTGGAAAAAGATAGAGAAAAGGCTGAACATATGAAAAAGAAAGAAGATGTACATCTCATATATCAGATCATTGATCTAGTCAAGCAAATTAAGAGTTCCATGGTAAAAACTGAGCATCTTGGATTATTAAATGGGTTTTCTGTCCCCTCATATTTCCGCTGTCCTCTTTCATTGGAGTTGATGCTTGATCCAGTAATTTTGGCTTCTGGACAGACTTATGAAAGATATTTCATACAGAAATGGCTTGATCATGGCATAAAAATTTGTCCAATGACTCGCCAAACTCTATTCCATACCAATTTAGTCCCAAATTATACTGTCAAGGCACTAATTGCAAATTGGTGTGACGAAAATGGCATACAGCCATCTAATATTATTGGATCCAACCAGGTGCAATACCTGCAATCATCTCCCATGATTTCTGAAGCCGTAAGCAATGGAAATGGTTTCTGTGGCACAAAGAATTTTGGTCCAGCTGCAAAGACGTCTTGTAATGTTGAAAATGAACATGAGGACCAGAGTGATGATGTTTCATCTCAAAATCATCAAGAGGAGGATCCCAATGTCAACCATCATCTGTCAATACCACATGCGGTGACTTTTAGATATAACCCTTCCATTGAGCAACAACCGTATAGTCATTGTCGCAGTGATTCTGTCTCAAGTGTCAATTCTACCACTGAGCTGTTGAGCAAATCTGAAAATCGGACAATCTTATCAGAAGGTCCAGGAAACAAAGATATTTCTCCTTGGCTTTCCTCTAGCCAAAGTCATTTTTCCAAACTGGGAATTGATGATGATCATGGAAAGCTTTCATCCCCGGTAGGCTCAGGGTCTGATGTAATTGCTACAACTTTCCACATCCATAAGCTAATTGAGGATCTGAAGAGTCAATCTAATGAATTACAAACAACAGCCGCATTGGAATTAAGGCTCCTAGCAAAGCACAATATGGAAAATCGTATTCAGATTGCAAAATGTGGTGCTATTTTACCACTTATTTCTTTGTTATATTCAAAGGTGAAAATAACACAAGAAAATGCAGTTACTGCTCTGTTGAATTTATCAATCTATGATAGCAATAAGACTGCTATAGCTGAAGCTGGTGCAATGGAGCCACTTATCCATGTTTTGAAATGTGGAAACACAAAGGCTAAAGAAAACTCAGCAGCAGCTCTGTTCAGCTTGTCTGTCATGGAAGAATACAAGATGAAAATTGGACGTTCTGATGCAGTTAAAGCTCTAGTTGATTTATTGGGCTCTGGAACTATTAGAGGCAAAAAAGATGCTACCGCTGCATTGTTCAACTTATCAATCTTCCATGAGAACAAAGCACGAATAATTCAGGCAGGTGCTGTAAAATATCTTGCTGGGTTGTTGGATCCTGAGACTGGAATGATTGACAGAGCTGTTGCACTTTTGGCAAATCTATCAACAATTCCCGAGGGCCGACTGGCAATCACTCAGGAAGGTGGAATCCCTTTGCTAGTTGAGGTTGTTGAATCTGGTTCACAAAGAGGAAAGGAAAATGCAGCTTCTGTTTTATTGCAGCTATGTATTAACAGCCCAAAGTTTTGTAATATTGTACTTCAGGAAGGGGCTGTGCCACCTCTGATAGCATTGACCCAAAATGGCACACCCAGGGCGAAAGAGAAGGTAGGTCTTCCATGTGTATTCATTTCAGTTGGTGTATTATTTGTGTAGTCTGGGCTCCTAATTGACCAATCCTTGATGAATATGTTCATATACAGTATGAAGTTAATTTCAAACTTAATTGAAAGTGCATATTCATTTCTTTTATAGCTTGAATGAACATATTCAAACTTGTTATCGAACTTACCCAAAGTAGGACCAAACTCGAACTTATCCAATTGTCTTAGGTAAACTAGTTGACTTGGCAGGCTGGCACGTAGTATGCATGTTTAGGCTACAATTATAAAAATAAAAAATATGATTAATATGATTGCATTAGTTCAAGAATAAAGTAACATTAAAAGTGGAAAACTCCATGTTAGCATGTATTTACAAATTTACATTATTGTTTTCAATAAAAGTTCATCATCTTGACAATCATTGTAATTTATAGAATACTTAAAGTTTGGATTGAAATATAATATGTTCTTTTATTTCTGAAATTGAAAATTTATTTACAATGAAATATGTAAATTTCCTTGTAAGATAAAATTTAAATGCTTTGGTGTAAGTTGAAATTTTAAACATGGTTAGTGATAATTAATGTTGATAAATATCTTAAATAAATAGAAAATTTTAAATTTAAATTATGATAATTGTTTCCATAAGTTAAACTAAACTACTATAATTATTGAGAAGAATCAAATTGAAATATATAACATGTTTTCTATTTATAAGATTAAAAAATTTCTAGAAACTGACATGCTAGAGATGCTTTTCTGGTAATCTCTTATTAATTGGGTGGCTTTATCTACATTTATTACGGTAATGTAGATAAAGACTCCCTCATCTAATGGTCAATAGAGACAATAGTATTTATGCTTTTCTAGACTGAATGATGGTAGATATCTTACACTAACATGTAGAAACATGTATATATAATCGTATTTATATTTTTCCAACTTACATATATGCAAGTATACATGTCTACTTTCAAAAATCCCCTGCATTTCATACAATTGTTGGAGATATTTTAATGAAGGTAGGTTCAAAATTAATTTCAAACGTGAATTCAAAGTTAAAGTTTACTTCACTTTTATTGTGAACACACATATTAGAACTGTTGTTGAACATCAGTTCATTCAACATCCTTATTTGTAGTTTTCACATGTTAAGGATCAATAATTAATGCTTCGATATAATTATTCTTATATTAATTAAAAGAAAAACAAAACAAATGATGTTTCTTGTTCTCAACTCAAGTTGGAGGTGTGATATTGCTTGTTCCATGAATTGGCATCATATTTCTTACATAAGCTTTATGTCCTAATTACCTCTTCTTTGGTGTAGATATGTGGTATACTATAAAATTGATCCTATACTTACTGCAGGCACAACAGATACTTGGTCATTTCCGTAGTCAGCGTGGGGGTGCTCTAGGGAAGGGAAGATCATGAGGTGATTTTGCTCAATTTTTCATCACGCTCTCAATTTTTCATCATTGAAGTTTAGCAGGCTAGCAGCTCAATTTGTTGGTTGATTTGTGATCCATATGGCACGTGGATATTATTAACCTAAAAATCAGAATGGAGTAAGCTTTTGTTTATTTTAGATCAAATATTTTTCCTTTATTTTCTTATGAAAATATTTGTTGATTTTGGTCAGTGAATGTATTATGTGTCATATAGTACCATGTTGTATATAAAATATGAATACAATACTATCTGGCAGAATGGGATTATAGCTACTCGGTCACATTCAAAAATGGGGAAGGATTCCTGCAAGTTATCCCAGGCATTGGCATCAATTCCATTCATTTTTGATTTGATTATCTACACTTACTATTACTACACCTGGAATTTGGGGATATTTCATTAAACCCCACCTAAGGTTCTATTTGTAAGACAGGGTATTATTTTAAGACAGTATCGTATTTCTGAAAAGTAAACTACACCAATCACTTCCTTGATAACCTGAATCTGCGGAGACCTTGCCATGGATCAACGAAGAATCTAGGGACAAGTGTTTCCCAAGCCTACATGGTCAAAGTCTCTTTTCTTCCTAGCTTCATTTATCCGAGCCTCATGTATTTGGATGAATTGAAACTTTGAATCCTTTTGTTTTTCTTTTGAAAGGTGAAAATTTGAATCCTTTCGATATGGTTTTTTTTAAATGATAGATAAATCTGAAAATTTGAATCCTTTCTATATTTTTTTTAAATGATAGATAAATCATGGGTGTGGTCGTTGGAATTTTGATATGTGATGGCCTTGTTGTGCTGAAACCTATAGAATGTTTGGCAGGCACTGAATTTCCTGAGCAGCAGGCCTTATTGTTTCTTTTATCTAAATATTTAGGGTTTTTAGTGTCAATATTCTCATTTACATATATTTACTTCAATATCTTGAATTCTCAAGTTATGAAAGGCTGAGGAAGAACAATTTCCTTCCTAAGTAGGTCTGTTTTTCCTGTTTTCCTCATTGGACAATGTTGTTAATATTATATTTTGCGCTTTCTTTTTCTTCTCTCTCTTTTTTTAAAATGATAGATAAATCTAAAAATTTGAATTCTTTCTATATGTTTTTTTAAATGCCAAAATGATATTTTCATTTCTTTATGTTTTCTATTCTGAAAATTTGAATCCTTTCTATATGTTTTCCCTTCTGTATGTTTTTTGCGCTGCCAAAAATGTATTTACTTCAATACCTTTGCGCTGCCAAAAATGCTTGTCATAACTGTTGTCAACATCTTTGCCTTCGGTTATAGATTCTTAATTTATCTAGTTTAAACCCAACCAGATGTCCATGAAATGACAACAATACCCTCCAGAAGAAGGAGAAATACTACCAATGCTAGTCTTCCAATCCTCATCAGAACTCACGAATCTTTAGGCTCTTGCCTCGAGATTTACCAGATCTTTTATGACTCCTAGTCTACAATTCTGGCTAAGGCATTGAGAATTCCAGTCAAAAGTAAAAACAAGAAGATTGATATGAACAAAGTATTATTACTTCTCTTTCTTTATTCGTTTTTGTACAAGTGACAATGTGATCTTTATGTTTTGTTATTTCAAACTTCATGGTATATATTGATTTATTTATATCTTTTTAATACAAGAGTCATTATCATGTTGGTATTCTAAATTATTTCAGATTCTCACTTTACTACTATCAACTTTGAAAGGGTTTAGTTAGGTACCCTCAACTCTCATTTTATCTTAATAATAAATTTAAACACTAACGTTGTTAAATACTCAATTTTTTTCCATTATACTCTTTCTAAATAAATTTTATCTTTCTTCCTCATTTCCATTTGTGGTGGGGCAAAAGTGTCCAACGATGACCAGCAACAATCTCTCAATAACTTCACCTCCAATGACTGTCTAGTGGTGAGTGCCTTGCGATCTCTCAACAACAATCGTGTCTAGCAGTGATCTTCATATAGTGATCCTATCTTGTGGTTAGGTTCTAGCCCATTCTTCACCTCTGACAGTGACTCTCTACTCTCTACCTAGATTTTTGTTTCTAGTTTGAATGGTATTCAGATGGGTTCTATGTTGTATTAATTTTGGATTCACTTTAGGGAGTTTTGTAGATGATGGCTCCGAAAAAATCTACAAGAATGGTGGAGTGGTAGTTGAGTGTAAACTCTGATTATATGTCATATTTTGAGATGTAAGGAATACTAACAGATATAGAGATAGATCTAAGAAATATCATATATTATAAGCTACCTAGCAAGACTCTAGAAGATGGCTTTGTTTTATTGGGTAAAGGTAATCAGGAGATTGCGATGTTTGAGAAATGTAAGAAATATCCAGTTATCCATATCTACATAACAGTTATTGAACTTCATCATATTATGTGGAGCTTGAAGAGGTAACTTTACCAGATCGTGAGTATGACAACAATAAGACTTCGTTTAAGGAAGTGGAGGAAGAAGAAAACTAGAAGGGTAAGCAAGTGGAGGAAGATTTTGCTAACGGCTTTCCAATTTATGATATTAAAAAACCCAAATTAGAAGTTGGAATAACATTTGTATGATCTTAAGCCTTTAGAGATGCTGTACATGTAAACATCTTGTAATGGTGTAATCTTACTTTTTTGAAGAATACATCTGAGAGGGTTACTGTTAGATATAAGGAATTGAATTGTGAGTATAGAGTCTGTGCATCTTCGATGTCGAGTGAGCATACATTCCGGATAAAGATAATGCAGCCAACACATGAGTGCACTAGAATCGTGGACAATAAACTGACTATCTCTTCTTGGTTAACAAAATGTTATTTGGAGAGGGTAAGGGATGACCCCGATTGGAAAGTAAAAGCACTAAAGAATACTATACGTAGAGAACTTTATTTGGATGTGGGTAAGTAAAAAATCCATAGGATGAAGCAGAAAGTAATGGACCTTCTATGTGGAAGTTACAAAGAATAATATAGTAGATTGTAGAACTATTGTAATATTTTAATGTGTAAGAATCCTAACTCTATTGCAAAGTTGAAGGTAGAGAAGTCATTGCCTAATAGTCCACCTTTATTTCTTAGAATGTTTGTCTATTTCGATGCTATGAGGAAAGGAATGTCACATTGTAAGGCCTTTTTGGGTTTTGATGGTTGTCATTTATATAGCCTTTACAAAGGTATTCTTTTACAACAACTAACAGTTTCTTGTTAGTGTTGTTGTGAAAGTTGAGAATAAGTATAGTTGGGTATGGTTCCTAATTAATGTTGTGAAAGCATTAGGTACACTAAAAGTAGGATGAATGTTCATATCAGATAGACAAAATGTAACATATTTCAATCCATTCTTGGTTTATAGCTTTATTCTTAATTTATTGTTTTGCATAACACATTTAATGTTGTCTTCAAAGGCTTACTTCAAGCAATCATTACGTCAATTAGTGGTGCTAATCATAGATATTTCCTACATCGTTTGTGTGACCATGTCGACCTGAGGAGGTCCTAGCGTAGAGTCGCGCTAGAGGGAAGGAGATCACAACTATGTCAAGATGGCGAAGGCACAAGATAGGATAAAAGAAAAAGAAAAAGAGTCGTCACCTAATCTTTTATGGGAAAGACGAGGAAAACCATAAAAAAGATGAATGCCTAAGGTGCAGATGTGAAAGTTAGATGTCTGCTAACTAGAGGATGGGTAAGGATTCCTATTACGCACGAGGAAGGTGTTAGGTACCCTCGTACGTCCGAGAAACTCGGTCTTTCTAGTCTAATTGCTTGCTAAAGGCTAGATGGATGTTTACTAAACCTGGGTCATGCTCTATCATGCTAATATGTATGACATGACAAGACTGAATGGATGTGCAAGACAGTGTGAGAAAACTACGAAGAAATCCACATGAATTGACAAAATTGCAAAAAATCACATGAAATGACGAGACTTTGTTAAAGAACGCTTTTGAAAAACATAATGATATCAAAAAGATGACAAACCAAGTTAACCTGAGTTCTTGGAATCATGAAAAAGTCGTGAAAATCAAAAAGGGGAAAAATAATCCGTGGTAGGGACAAATGTCGGCCTTCAGGCCTGTTAATGTACGTCCTTGGAAGATGAAACCCAAATCAAATCAAAAATCTAAATTGTAGGATTAAAGCCAATGAAATCGGATATCGGATAAGAAACTCTGAAGACAAAGTGAATCAGAATCATGGAGAAAGTCATGAAAATCAAAAAGGGGAAAATAATCCGTAGTGGGGACAATGTCGGCCCTCAGGCCTGTTAATGTATGCCCTCGGGCGATGAAATCCAAATCAAATCAAAAATCTGAAATGTAGGATTAAAAGAAGTCAAATCGGATATTGGATAAAAAATTCTGAAGACAGAGTGAAGAAAGAAATCCACGAATGAAAGGCATGAGATGCCGGCTCGTTAAATGCAAATGTGAGGAAAAAGGATATGAAATGCACGGATAAGTGCAGAAATGTGTAAAAACTCTAAAGAATAACTTAGACATGGACTATGCTAGACTGAGTGCGAAGACTGAGATGCAATGAGTGAAAAATGTCTCAAAATATGCAAGAAAACATTTAAAGTCCTATATGTTGGATTTAGAAATAATCTAAGGGCCTATATGCAAATTGTATGTGCTCAGGAATGATTTGATGTGAATCCAGGGACTTTTATGCAAAATTTCAAGACCTCAATGTGATAAAAGTGGGATTTTATACTGGTCAGTGCAATTATGATGTTTCCTGAGGTCTAGGATGCAAAATGTGTAAGGAAAACTCATTTTTTTAATTTCTAGGGGCTTCAAGCAAAAGTCTAGGACCAAACTGTAAAGAAAATTCCATTTTAATAATAGTGAGTGTGATTTTTAAATATCTTAGGGCTCAGACTGCAAATTTCACAGAGAAAATATCATTTTTAAAAGATTTAGGGGCTAAATGCAAATATTTTGGTCCTAAATGTAAAGGAACTATGTTCTAGGGACCCAGATGTGACAAAAACATGCATTAATATGTTAAGAATTAAAAGATGAACTATGTAGGGACTTTTATGCAAAATTCTCAAAGAAAACAAAGAATAAAAAGTATTTTAAAACTGTAGGGACTAAAATGAAAATATATGGATCCATATGCAATAAAAAAGGACTGAAATGTAATAAAATAAGGACCTAAAAGTAATAATCAAAATTAAAGAAATTGAGCCTAAAAAGGCCCATTCGAAGATCAACTGAGAATGTCGGTGCTCCGCCGCCGGCGATTTCTCCAGCGCTCTCCTGGAGGCGGTCCGGCGATCGGAGGGATGCGTGCAAGGCTGGGAGGATGCTCGGTGAAGCCCGAGGTGGTCTGGAGGCCTTCCTCCACCTCCGTCTCCGGCGACGGGGACGATGGCGGCGGTTGGGTCGCTACGGAGTCTCTGGCAGACGGTGGAGCGGCTCGGTGGGCTCGTTGGGGATGCGCGGAGGTTCCTGGATCGTCGGCATGGAGTGTGGTGGACTCGTGCACGCGGGGGTGTCCTCAACGATGTGCGGCAGTGGTGGTGGCGTCAATAGTGGCACGGGCTGCGGAGGCTTCTCCTGAGAAGGGGGTACAGAGGAGGAGGAGAGGAGAGGAAGATAGAGGAGGAGAGGAAGCAAGGAGCCCAGGGGACCTCCCTCCGTCCACCGGTGGTGGTGAACCCACCACCGGAAAGGGGTCCGACGATGTGCAGGGTGCTTGACTCTGTCGTGGCACCGCCCAGAAACCTAGAAGATCTAATGGGGCATGCTCTGGATTGAAGAGAGAAGGAAGAAAAGTACTTGAATGGTTGTTCCCACAAGCTCCGATGGTAGGTCAACGACAAGGACTCCTCCGGCGACGCTCTTGATTGGGGAGAAGAGGCTACTGTGGGCTTGAGGACTTGGGATTGGATGGCTTCGCGAGTTGGTGGTTAAGGGAGAAAAATTCTGGATTGCTTGAAGGGGATGAATCAAACTCTGATGGTCTGAAATCTTTTTTCCTTTGTCGACGGTCAGTCCTTTTTATACTTCGGTGAAGCTTTCCTCTACCGTTGATCCTCCTCCCTTTAGCCAACTAATATCGTTGGATTAGGCGTGAGCTGGAGGAGGTTGGTCAAAGATCACGGTGGCTGTGATATGCTCTGGATTTCTCCGAATTGCTCGTCGGAAAAATAGGGTTGTCAGAATTATTTTTGACATTTCTAAAGTTTGAAATTGAATTCTTAACGAGATTGTGTTGGCCTTAATGGGCTTAGGATTTTGGATTTTTATTTTGATTTTTGTTTTGGTTTTTATTTTGGATTTTTTAAGGACTTTTTAGGGTTTTAGTTTTAGGATTTTAATTGGGCTTTATGGGTTTAATTTAATTTCTTAATTTTGTGATTTAAGGCTTAATTAGGGTTTTAATTAGCTTAGGTTTTTTGTGTTTTATGATTTTTTAGAAATTTTTTAGGGTTTTGATTTTAAGTTTTAAATTAGGGTTTTGAATCTTAATTTAGGTTTTTTATTTATGTTTTATAATTTTAATTAAATTTGTGATTAAGGTTTAATTAGTTGGTTTTAATTAATTATTTTAGGTTTTCTTATTTTATTTTGTTTTGGGGTTTTTAATTATAAGGGTTTTAATTTAGGGTTTTGTGAATTAAATATGATTTTCAATTTTGGGACTTCGGGTTTGATTAATTGACTTGAAATTAGGGTTTCGAATTTTTATTAGGGTTTATTTAGGGATTTTTGGATTTTAAATTAGGGTTTATGGGTTTATTCAGTTTTTTTGTGTTTATAGCTTAATTAGGGTTTTGAATTTTATTTAATTGGGATTTTTAATGTATTTTGACTTTAATTAGGGTTTTCACTTATTTACTTGGATTTTTAAATGATTTAATTTGATTCAAGCTTGAATTAGGGTTTTTATCTTATTTATTGTATTTTAATTGGATTTAGGTGGGTTTAATTGGATTTTACTTAATTGGGTTTGGTTATTTAATTAATTAGGGTTTTTATTGGATTTTAAGTGGATTTTATTTGAATTAGGGTTTTCTTTGATTAATTAGGGTTTTTAAATGGATTTTAAGTGGATTTAATTTCATTTGCTTGGTTTCAAGTTTAATTGGGTCAGAATGGGCTAGCGTGGGTCTAATTGAGCTTGAGTAGGTTAGGATTTCGGTGGTCGCAACTAGAGCATCATTCGGAGGAGTTTGCTGCCATATGACTTCAAAATTGGGGTGTCTACAGTTTGCATGCAAATTTTAAAGAAAAATTCAAAGGAACGTTTACAAAGTTGGATTTTGGGTTGCAGTCGAAGCTTATAATGAAACTTCCTTTAAGGAAAGAAGCATTAAACTAAATGGTGAAGATGCATTTTAATTCATTGATAGTATTCCACACTATTATTGGGCTAGATATGCATTTAACACCAAACCTAAGTGTAATCATGTTGAAAATA
>JAMKQA010007028.1:0-19056 GCA_024699735.1 Posidonia australis
CCCCCCCCCCCCCCCCCCCCCCAATTGCAAGAGAAAAGAAGGGGGAAAAAAAGGGGAGAAAAAAACTTGAAAAAATTGAGAGGAGAGCAACCAAGAGAATTGTTCCAATAAGAGCAACCAGAGGAAGCTTAGAGAGGAGAAAAACCAGAGTTCAAATAGCTCCGGCCACCTCTCCAGTAGTCTCCGATGAGCTCCTCCACTGCCAGCTCAAGTAAGCCTCGATCCTAGTCCAATTTCTCTCAATTTCAGTTCCATAGGACCCCCCAATCTTCCTGAGTCGATTCCAGTAGGGCCAGGTAGTTGCCTTCGCCGAAATCAGAGTTGTCTTGGGTCACCGGACGTGATTTTCCAATAGGAGAGTTGGGGGCACGAATCCAATGAGTGATTCATGCCCTAACGAGTGTAGATAGGCGGCTTTTCTTCCCTCCATGCTCCTCCTCCACACTGGAAGCCTCTTCATTCACCCTATATGCCACTGAAGAAGGGCTATCGGATGCAGCCTCGTCGTCATCGGAGAAGACAACCCCTGGAGTGGGTCGACCAGGAGCCTCACACCTCACTGTGCCTCACCGACCCTCTAGACACATTCCCCTGCTCTCCCCAGCACACTGGAACACACCAGACCTCGCATCGAAGCTTGATCGCGTCCAATAGCCGCCGTCGCCAGAATCGTCATAGGGCTTGGTCGGGAGGGAAGCTCGCACAGTGTTTCGTGCCTCTGGATGGTGGAAAACGCTCCTCTCCGCGCCCACAGCCTTCCTAGAGCTTTGGTCCGCCGTCCCAGCTCCTCTAGTGACCTCTTCTTCTCCGTCACTGTCGCCAGAGTCAAGACGACGGTGAGCAAGGTGGGGAGAAGACTGTGGCCGCTCGTTGCCAGATCCAAGCTGTTGGATCTTCCCCTCATCCTTTCCTCTTGCTCATAGTAGGTTTGGATGCCCAATTAGGCATCAAGGAGGCCTTGAAAGGCACCCCAGATGGTCGTCGACGGCGAGGTTCCGTCACTGGTGGCCGTCGTTCTTTTAAAATAAAAAAAACTTTTAAAAAACTCTGCTTCTTTTACTTTGTTTGCAACTAGGTCCTTTTATTTTGCTTTTAGGTTCCTACAGTAGTTTTTTAATCATTTTAATAATGATTTGTTTTGTAAAATTGTAGTGAGATCGTTGAACATTTTTGTTAATGTTTTCCAGGCTTTAATTTTTGACATAAAACCCTCTGATTTAATTTCCATCATTTTAGGTCTATAATTTGCACAGAAAACCCTAATTTTCATTAAAATTGTTCTAAATGCATGATTTTATGGCATATTGCAAATCTAACCCTTTAGATTTAAATGTTTTACTCAAATGTGCTCAGAATTGCATTTTAAACCCTGAACTTCACTTATTTTACACTGAATGTATATTAAGGCATAGTTGTAAATCAGTCCCTAAAACTTCATGTTTTCGTCCATGAGTCCATTATTTTGCCCATTTAACCCTGAATTTCATCAAAATTGCAATAAGCACATGTTTTGTTGACAAAATTGCAGATTAGACCCTAGGAATCCTGATTTTACCAAAAATACACAGTATTGCACAGTTAACCCCCAACTTCTTTAAAATTTGCATAAAATGTGTTTTCCTAAATGTTTTAGCTGATTTGGCTGTGGAATCTCAGTCTTTATTCAGGACATGTGATTTTTCCAAAATTTACATATTTCACACATGCTTTCTTTTTGTACATTTTGCTACCCTTTTTCATGTGTGTATCCTCATGCCTTCTTCCTTGCATCATGCATACATTTTCAACTTATTTCAAACTTGCTTTTCACATTATTTCCCTGATTTCTTCTGATTTTCATGATTTTGATTTGATTTGGATTTCCATCACCGGTGGGCATACATTAACAGGCTTAACAATGCTGACATTGACCCAAATGAGGATTATTTCCTCCCATTTGATTTTCTTCGATTTATTCAAGTTTTTATTGCTTTTTGTGACACTTTACGAGTATTCCCAATTTCCACGATTTTCCTTATCGCCCAAGGGTGTACAGTAAAATGGTATTTTCAATGCCTACATTGTCCCTTGGATTATTTTCCTTATTATTTCTTTTCTTCTCATTGATTAGGCATGTTTTCGCATTCATCTTAGGCATGTGCATTCATAGTAGACAAGCATATACACAACAGACCAATAGTAAGCAGGAAACCTAGAAAGGCCGATTTCTTCGAGCGCATGGGGGTGCCTAACACCTTCCCTGTAGACACCTCCACATGCTTGCAAATGGACAAAACCTTAACAGGACCTTAACAAACCCAAAAAAAAACTAAAACCCTAAAAAAAACCCTAAAAACTAAACAAAACCATAAAACCCTAAATAAACTATAAAACATTAGAAACCCCAAAAAAATCCTAAAAACCATAAAAAAAACCCAAGCAAAACCATAAAACCATAACAAACCCTAAAAAATCCTAAAACACCTTTAAAACACTAGGAAAAACCTAAAAAACCCCAAGCAAAACCATAAAAACCTCAAACAACCCTAAAAAAATCCTAAAAAGCCTAAATACCCTTGGAAAACTCTAAAAAAACCATAAAACCCTAAATAAACCCTAAAACCTAGGTTAAACCCTAATCCAAACCATAAACCCTAGGTTAAGAACTAAACCATATTCAAAACCCTAATCCGAACCCTAAGTCAAACCCTAAACCATAAGTTAAACCCTAAACTGTCAAACCCTAAACCATAAGTCAAACTCCAAACCCTAATGTCAAACTCTAACCACCTTAACCGCTTCCCACTTCACTCCAACAACCTTAACCACTTCCTAACAACCATAACCACTTCCCACTTCACTCCAACCACCATAACCAATTCCCACTTCACTCCAACAAACTTAACCACCTCCCACATTAACCATAACAGTCAACCAAGCCATTTGGAAGCCTATAAATAGCCCCATTTGCAAGTGAGAAAGGAGAATTGAAAATTTTGAGAGGAGAGCTCCCCAAGTTTTTCCCTCCCAATCAGAGCAACCAAAGTGATCCAGGAGCAAGGAGGAAGCTCGTGGGGGAGAAAATCTGAGACTCCGGCGAGCTCCGGCGGCCTCCAGCGAGCTCTGACGGCCAAGCTCAATGCTAGTCCAGGTATGCCCCTTACAAGCCTCAATTTCTCTACATTTTAGCTTCTTGGATCTCCCTCTTCCTTCCCCTTTCGATTCTAGTAAAGCCAGAGGTCTTCCCTAGTTGGAATAGTGGTTTCAGGCCTCATTGGAGTCGTTTTCTGACAGCCTAGGTGGGGACACGAGTCTAGAGCTTTATTTGTGCCTCATAGTGCTTGATCTTCCTCTCACGGACTTCCTCTTGCTTCTCCACTTGTCGAAACCCTACGTCAGTCACTGTGGAACCCCCCAGTGCAAGCTCGCTCGAATTGCGACGTCTCGCCGTCGTCGGGGAAGAAGACTGATAACAGCGATGGATCGTGCTCCTCCTACATCACCGTGCCTCTTCAAGCCTCCAAGAATTCTCCACGACATGCCCCCAGCACTCCGGAGCCATCGAAGCCAAGCCTCATGCACTGGATCACCTCCGCAGTCGAGCTCGCCGGAGTTGGATCGCATCGACGGCAAGCGAGGTCCGAGGATGGGAGGAGTGTCCCATTCTTGCTTCTAGAAGAGGGGAAATGCTCCACTCGTCGTCTCCAAGCTTTTTGGGACCCCTGAGCGCCACGCCGCAGCCCTCTAAAGCCTCCTTCTTCTCCGACGCCGTCATTGAAGTGCCACGTCGGCAAGGGAGACGGGTAGCCTCTTCCGACCGTTGAGCCTTCGATCCAAACCGTTGGATCTCTTCCCTTCCTTCACTTCTTGCTCCTAGTGGAGCTTGATGCTCGATCAGGCATTGGGATGCCCCGGAAGGGTATCCGGAAGGGTATCCCCGGTGTTCGTCGATGGCGGAGTTCAGTTGCCGACGGCCGTCGATTCCTTTCTTTAAAAAAAAATTTAAAAAAAAGTTTTCTTTTAAATAACTTCTGATACTTTTGTATTCTTACGTTTAGGTCCTTATTTTCTTATAAATAGGTCTTTTTCCTTACTTTTAGGTCCCTACCTATATTTTTAAATCATTTAAATAAGAATTTTCTTGAAATATTGCATAAGAACCCCTGTAAGTTTTTAAAAATGTTTTCCAGGCTTAAAATTTGATAAAAAAACCCCTAGAGTTTCTTTTCATACATTTAAATCCAGCTTTGTTGAAATAGTTTTGAATGCATATTTCTCTATCTAAATTGCAATTTAAACCCTGGGAATTTAAATATTTGCTCAAATGTGTCCTAAATTGCATTTTAGCCCCTGAATTTTACATATTTCTTGCAAAATCCATGTTTTCTAGGGTAAATTTGCATGTCAGTCCTTAGAAATTCCTATTTTCAAACATGGACTCTTTTTCTTGCATATTTGACCTTGGATTTCCATAGAATTGCATTAAATACATGTTTTAATGGCAAAATTGCATTTTAACCCCTAGGAATTTTCAATTTGACCAAAAATACACAGTTTTGCACATTTGACCCCAGATTTCCTCAAAATTACATGAAATGTGTTTTTCTATGTATTTTTGAAGATTTAGCTTCAAAATTTTAGTTTTCATTCAGAATTTGGGATTTTTGCACAAAAGCCCTTGGAATTTACATATTTACACTCTTACATGCATTTTACACATTTTGTTACACTTTTTCATGCATATTTTCTTATGCCTTCATCCTTTCATCATGCACTCATTTCTAACTCATTTCAAGCTTGGTTTTTTCATCATTTCCTGGATTTCTTCTGACTTTCACGATCTTTGACTTGATTTGGCTTTCCATTGTCCGAAGGCATACATTAGCAGGCTTAACAATGCCGATATTGTCCCGAATGAGGCTTATTTTCCCCAATTTGATTTTCTCGGATTTGTTCGAGTTTTCACTGATTTACGTGACGCTTTCCGAGTGTTTCTCGATTTTCACAATTTTCCTCATCGCCCACGGGCGTACAGTAAAGCAGCATTCTCAATGCCTACATTTGTCACTCGGATTTTCTTTTTTTCTTTATTCTCTTCTTCTCTTTGATTTGGCATGTTTTTCAGTCATGTTTAGCATATGCATTCAGAATAGGCAAGCACACATCCAATAGACCATTTAGCAAGTAGGAAACCTAGAAAGACCATGTTGTTCGGGTGCATGGAGGTGCCTAACTCCTTCCCTATGCGTAACAAGAATCTTTACTCTTTTTCTGGCCCGCATTGATTTGAGCACTATATCCATTAGGCACGAAGTATACATGTTTTCTTCATCTTGTTTTCTTCTTGGTTTTCTTTCGTGTTTGGTTTTCCTCATCTTTCCATTTAAAGACTAGGTGGTGACTCCTTTCCCTATCCTTTCTTATCTTTCCTTGGTGTTTCTGAGTCTTGTCTTCTTCTCCGGATTCACCATCCTCACCATGACCATATCAGGACTCCTCGTGTGCTTCCACACACTGTAAGGAGAGCCATGTAGGGTTCCATCGGCATGGTCACAGGAATTGGCGACTCCGTTGGGGATAACCAGATTCTTGCTTTCGTTTTGGTTCTCTTACTTGTCTTTGGTCTATATACTCCATGTTTGGTTGCTTGCTCTGTTTGCTTGTACATATTTGACTGAACATGTCTTTTTTGTGCCTTTTTACACTGGTGCTATGCCACTGCACATGCACATGACCTAATTCATGCTCTTTTTTGTCGATACTTTCTTTTATTCACCTACTTGTGAGCACTACACCAGCACATGCCATGTTCATGCCTTTTGCTTTTTGATTGACTTTTTAGATGCCATGATTGTGTGTTTTCTTCCCATTATTTGTATTTGCCATGATTAGGAGAGTAGAGACATGTTTGCCTCCCTATCTGGTTAAAATAAAACACACAAACTTAGACAAACAAATAATAAGGCATAACTAGAGACAAATGCTCACAATTCCCCACGGTTTAATAAAACACAAGTAAAAGACACAAAAACATATTGCTTGGATGATCATTTTACAAAGCATGCATCTTCTCCTCTGAGTCCACCCATAGTTTGCGAAGGACAATTCTAGTAGCCCGTTCTATAGCTTTGGCGTAAGGCGTGTTGCTAGTTTGTCCTCCCCTTGTCCGGAGTCGTGTCGGTGCTAGTAGAGGGTACAGCTCCATAGTACTGTAGGAGATGAGGCCACCAACGCACCACTCGTTCACTACCTGCGCTCCTACCAGGATTAAGAACGAGAACCTTACTTTTCTGTCCAGAGTCAAAACCCAAACCCATGAGTGCGTCCCGTGTGGTCAACCCCATATGGGACATGCATGGTGAGAGAGTGCACTTTAGGACATTCATCTGCATTGTGTGTCATGGCATGCCACTTTAATAACTTGCATTTGTCTTTGCGTCGTTGTCTAGGTTCTGATACCAGTTTTTCTTGCCTGTTTTCCCAGGTAGCTCGTTGTGAGGTCCTTAGCTAGGAGCTCGAGTGTCTTCATCGCGAGCGCCATCCAGTGGTTGTTTTCTCTTGCCTTTTCTGAGCTATTGGTCACTTTTTGCCTGTAGTTCATCTTAGAGATCGTGCGTTTGTCTTTTTTCGCAGCTCCTTTTATTTCACTTGTGGTAGACATGACCCCACAGACCCATAAGCCTTCGATTATTTTTCTGAAGGGGGTCCCACACTCAGACCCTCCTTCTCTCACTTTGACTACTCCTCCTTCCTTCTATGCATCCCGATCTGGGAATCATGGAGGATCCTTATCCCCTCCTCTGAGACAGCGACAGACACAAGCCGGTCTAGGATTTGTCACTGATTCGACTGCGGTGACTACCACGCGGGTCCCAGAAGTTCTGCCAGCTATACCCTATCTCTCGAGCCCTCCTGTTTCAGGAGATCAACCAGCTGCAGTTTCATTTGTTTTAGGGCCCATTCTTGTTTCGCCCTTGCCTTCTGACCTATCTTTTGATGGGTCTTCGGCCACACAGGCTCAATACTTGAGAGCTTTGGCCCAAGGGTTCGAGTGCATGGCCCTTTCCCTTGATCATGTTGAGAGTCCTCCTCTTTCGGCCTCTGAGGTTCTAGTGCAGACCACTATAGCATTGCAGGCACATCCCACTACTCTATTGCCCATACCATCGCCCCAGCATCACACTACTCCAGCGATGGAGGTGTTATCTATGCCTCCTACACCACAACTACATTGTTCACAGCATGCATCACAGCCACTTAGGAATCAACCCATTAGTTGTGTGAGAGTACAACATTTCTCGAGTCCATCACCCGGAGCTGTACCGTTGCCGCAGCTGTTGCTCCCATGCTCAACACCACACACAGCATAGCATACTCAGAACCCACCTCAGCATTAGGAGTAGGTCCCAACACTTAGGTCATCACCGCACACTAGGCGCACACCTCCCAGTGTCAAGCCAGTGCATCTCGTTGCATCGGCTCAACAAGGACAGCAACCTAAGGAGAAGCGAGGTCGTCGCGATGAAAGTGACTACACTCCATTGGGTAAGCCACTGAGCGCTGTTTTTCCTCAGGCTGTGTCGCTTCTGAGACTCCCAGATCCGTGTCCCCCACTAACTCCACTCCCTCGGTGGTACGATGCGAACGTATACTACGATTATCATCGAGCGGTGGTACGATGCGAACGTATACTACGATTATCATCGAGCAATACACACCCACACACCATCGTTGAGCCGACATGTCGTGTTGTGTCAGTTCAGCAAGGGCAACAACAACGGCAAAGGCAGCCTAGCCGTAAGGAAAGAGACTTCACCCCACTCGGGGATTCATTGAGCGACGTCTTTCCCAAAGTTAAGCCATTCCTATGGCTACCGGAGGTTCGTCCACCACCGGACCCACTTCCTAGGTGGTATAAGACTAACTTGTTCTGCCAATTCCATTGCACTCATGGACATTCGACAAACAAGTGTTTTACTCTCCGGAATGTTGTCCAGGATTTGATTAACAATGGGTACATTGTCATCAACACACAGGAGGTAGCACACACATACACTTGCACACACACCCGCACACACATGTGCACGCCCTAGAACAGCCGACCTTACCGTGTTTAAGCGGCAAGCTCCGAGGATACTAAAACTTCAGGGGTTTCCCTCTTTCTCCTAGTTCTTTCCTAGGGAATCCATCGGGCCTCATTTGCCTAGTTTGTCCTCTCTCAGCTTCTGTCTGGCATCACACACATATGCCGCTCTTGTTCTCGTTCCTCATTAACCTAGGTTTTCCTCTTGTTCTTTTCTCAGTTCTGTCTGGGAACACTCACGTGTGCCACTCTGGTTCATGTCCCTCTGTGGGGGTCTAACCTAAAGTTTGCCATTTTGCTATGCACCGATCTAACCCAGCACGTGCAAATACCCTGGATTTGGTAGGAGACAATCGTCACAGCAGATGTCAACTCCAACAGAGATACAATCTTAATGCCATCAGCATGTTCAGCATTCATAGTGACAGACTCAGTTCTAATAATGGTTTTGATGGCTTCGGTTACACTAGCATTGATTCCGTCTTCCAGTGGCACTGCTAAGAGTTACTTTGAACCCCAATGGCATCGGCAAAACAGCAACAACAAGGACTGGAGTTGTATCCTTTCTCTTTGTTCCCTTTTGTTTCCTCTTTTTGCATCATCAGATACCAAAACACAAAAAAAGGAAAAGGAAAAGCACAAAAGACTAAAAAAAACACAAAACAAGAGGGAACATCAAGAACAATTAAAAAGAATAGTTGGCTTGTCAATAACATTCAGCCCAATGATGAAAAATTGGAAAAGCTCGCCTATGTCAGAATGGATTATCCCTCCTCAGTTGTCACTACTTAGACAACCAAGTTGGCAAGGGAGTCACCAAACATCAAAGTCGGACTAAATGTCCAAACTCCGCAAGGATCCTGCACCTCCAAGAGAGAGATAAAATGTTAAGGGTGACAGAGAGTGTGAGCCAGAAAAGAAAATATACATTCACAAGGGCATAAAAGAATAGAGAAGACAGATGGCGTAGACAAAAGTCAGCCCAAGAGTGAGAGGCATGCGTTGTAGCTCTACCCTTACCGTACCTTGGAGAGGAGTTGGAGTATGCGCTCAATAAAATCACACCTTTGAGGGACTGACCCACCCTCTTGCACTAAAGGGCCTCCTGAATAGATTGGGCACTTATTACCTCCAAGACAAGGTTAGAGTGAAACCGCACGTCTATGAGGGAGTAAAAGAAAAGACAATGATATCGAAAAGAAAAAGCTAGTGCAGGACCTTAAAGAGTTTGGCATGGAGCCAAGTCAATTACGTTACCTTATAGTGTGTTCGAGTGCCACCACTACCTATCGAGAGCCACCTAATGACTTGCGAGTCTCTGTAGTGGAAACTAAGTCAAAGGTGTCATCCTCTTCTAACAGGCATACAGCTTTCCAGCCTAACTGAGGGCAAACAAACAACTAAACTAAGCAAGCAAACGAGCCAGATAATGAACTCATTGAACAAGCAAAGTAGTGAATACAGAAAACAAGCAACTAAAATAACAAGGCATGCACTTCTTGATCAAACAAAAGGTCATTCTTAAATAACTAAATTGCTCATAATAATAGAGTCCAACACAGTAATCATAATCATCACAATTTTGCTTCGATGAATCTTGTTGTTGGCATATGGATTTGTTCAACAAGATTTTTGCCAAGTGCTTTTAGCCAGGGACATTTCAGCTACTCTTTGGTCAAACTGCATATACAATGGAATCAGCAGTGTGACAGCAATTCCTCCACAGCAGTCCAGGTGTGGTAGTGTAGACACCCCGATTTTGAGATGACTCATAGATAAACTTTCCAGATGTTGCTTTGGATGTGGCAAACCTAATCCCATTAGCTAAATCGACCACAAACCTATAGCAGGCCCACAGCCCAATTAGAAATCGAGACAGGTAGGGAAGAGCACCAAGTTAGAGCACCAATGTGGAGCACCGAGTAGGAGCACTACAGTGGCACACCTAGCTGGAGCACCAAGCTGGCATACCTACCTAGCGCACCAAGCTGGCGCGTAGCCACTTCTCAGACTGCTGGCTACTGGCTTTCAACCTCCCATGGTTGTTACCCCCACCAACGAATATGCCATGGAATCTTCCCAAGCTCTTCATTTACAAGGCTCCTTGTATTCTCTAGGAGTTACCCTTGAGAAATCCTGTATAAGGACCCCTATAGGCAACCATTGTAGGGAGAGAAAACCTTGATTCAGCAATCCTGATCTAAGAGAGCATCTTGAGCAAGCCATATACTCTTTCCAGCAGCCTATTCTCGTTTTCTAGAGTATTCCCTTGCATTCCAAAGCACCTTCAGCCCTTCCAAAGCAACAAGGATCATATTATCTTGGGTTCTCTAAGAAGAAACACCTTGGATAAGGCAGGACACCAGCTACTCCTATGATAAGATTATTTGTTTCCTATGTGAGATTCTTTGCATGAAAACCTTTAAGATAAAAATATGCACCTTGTTATTCCTATGAGTAGTTTCTCCTTTTCTATTGCTTTACACAAGGAACCATGATTCATGCACGTATATATTAGGAATTATGCAGTAAGATATGTTCTTCATGTATCCATCATATGCATATAATGGCCAAGCTCACGCACACATTTCTTATGCTTTAGAATCCCATGCAAGTATCTTCAGCCTTGAACCCATGATTTGCCATGATTAAAAACTAATGATAGAAGACATTCACTTGGTAGCATTTCATCATGTTTTCTATAATCTCTTGCCATCTGTATAAACAAATCTGGATTAAAAGAAATCACCTCTCTGAATCTGAACCAGAGTTCTGAATCAGACTGCAGTCTGATTCACATTATCTGGGGAGCACCATTCTGGAGCACCTATATGGCGCACCAGAGCGGCGCACCACATCAGAGCACCACTCTGGCGCACCATTCTGGTGCACCAGACTGGTCAGAGAACAGATCACCCTATTTTGCATCCCCATCTGCATGTTTTCCCGAATAGTTTTGAGTCTGATTTTTTCAGTGGTGATTCCATGGTATTTCATGATATAGCATGCATGATTTCAACCTCAAATGAAGTTGTTTTTCAGTTGTTTTACTCTTTGATTATTCAGTCCACGGTTTAAAATCTGGTAGGCTGATTGACATTTACTCCTTTGTGGAGAATCTATGCATCAACCCATGATCCAGTAACATGGCTGAAACTTGTTGTTTTCATTCAACATGAGTAAGAGGTGGCCTTATGTGAGGCTATTAGCCCTTGAGCGCAAGATCCATAAATCTTCTCACACTTGCATTTCTTTCATTTTTAAAGGATATTTCCCATTCTCACAAGAACTTTGCATTGCATAACTTTCTGAGAGCATTTATACATGATTTTGTACTGCATAGATTTCTATTTTTTCCTCAGCACATCTTTCTGGCCCACATAGAAGCACATAAGTGGCACACCAGTCTGGAGCACCTAACAGGCGCATTAGCCTGTTTTTAGTAGCACACAGTAGATTTTCGCATGGTTTTTAGCATGATTTCCAGCTTCGACTTGCTTTCAGTTTTCTCTGGCTTTCTTCCTTGGTATATCTAGGAAGACTCTTTTCTATTTTTAACCTTTTTTGCATGTTAGATCATACATTGCATGTAGTAAAGCAAGGATGAAAAATCACTCGAAATTATCAGATCTTTGATCTTATTTTTGCAATACCCTTGCATTAATGCTTGACCCGCGATACGAGTGATCCTTTTGAGCACTAGGACACACCCTGCACTCCATGCACCTAATTTTAGCATAAGACACCACACACAGCATGGCATGGCATATCGCCCTCGGGCGTACATAAAAGGCTGAAAAGCCAACATTTCATAAGCAAATGAGAAACCTATAAAAAGACCGATTTACCGGGCGCACGAGGGTGCCTAACACCTTCCTCGTGCGTAACAGGGATCCTTACCCACTTCTGGTTTATGACCTACTTTTCATTGGCTTATTTGCATGATTTATATGGTTTTCCTCATCTTCCATTTTAATAGACTAGGTGGCGACTCCTACAATTTTTTTATTATTTTATTTTTTGCTGTGACTTTACCGATCCTCGTGTACTTGGCCTTTCGCTCCAAGTCTCGAGGTTGTCGCCGGCATGGTTACAGGTAGACAATATTTGGGGAATGCCTGAGATTAACGAAGCCAAGTACGTGTTTGCAGCCAGAGCACAATGGCATAATAAGTAACAGAACAAAGAATAGCCAGCCTAAGACAGACTACGATTTATCATTACATCTTGTCATCGGTGTATAGCCCCGGACAGTGGATGAATATACATGCCTCCAATCAGTGAGCAAATGTGTCTCAATTAGCCTTGACCACTTCAGTGATTCAAAGTACATCCGCAGTCACAATCAAATCCTCAAGTCTTTACATCCTCAAGTGGTGCCCAACACTTCCCAGGGTACCCTGATTCAATGCCAAAGGCATCCATATCGCCTTGGTATCTCCAGATCTGACTTTTGTTTCCACTGAGCATCATTTACCTGTATGCTAGGGCATGTAAACTTCTTTCTAGCTAGGCTCACACAATCTGTTACTTGGTTCATCAAGGGCAAGACAGTTGTTCTCTGATCAGAACCTACATGTCAAATTATTAGTGGAGACAAAAACATGGTCGTGGACTCTACGCAACAATCTAGAATTTGGCAAATACAATCGAGAGAATATCCTATAGTAGCGCAGCCAAATACATAGCAATCAGAACACCACGATTGAGCAGAACACATCCTAAGCATACCTGCCAGAGGCAAGTTACAATCCTGATCAAAGGCCTTTATCAAGTTGCCACAATTCCTTTTGTATTCCAAGTACAATACGGGAAAGCAGTTGGGTGCACATACTTCCAATCACTTGATGAATGGATCACTTGCTTCGACTAGTGATGGTCTCAAGTACTCCAGTGGTTCAAGGAACATCTGTAGTTACAGTCTGGCTTCCAAGACCCAATACCCTCAAGTGATGTCCAGCCAGTCCAATACCAGGGGCATGTCAGCTGCTCTTAGGTCAAAAGTCACATACAAAACACCAGCTACAGTGTAATTGAACCAAAGTCTTTGACCAGGGGCATGTCAGCTGCTCTTTGGTCAAAGGTCACATACAAAGCACCAGCTATAGTGTAATTGAACTAGAATATTCGACCAGGGGCATGTCAGTTGTTCTTTGATCAAAGGTCACGTATCAGGAGCCTAACAGAACGTCAACTTACTATGTAATTGAACCAGAGTATTCGACCAGGGGCATGTAAGCTGCTTTGTGGAAAGAAGGACTAATTTGAGAATGCTGGGTGGAGATTATCTTCCAAATGATGGTCAGTGCACCTTCTTATAGAGGAGTGACATTCATCACATAGTGGCTCCTACAAAATGACAACTGTAGCAGGGCAATACGTTGTTTCAACTGATATCCCCCACAACGGCGACAATCCAGGGTGCACTAATACATGAATAAGATCCCCTTTGCAAATCCTTTTGGCTAAACAGATGGTCAGGCCTTTTTGCCTTTGAAATCCGATCTTGACGGATGGATTCAAAGCACCCCTCTGGCCTTTGAATTCTTATCCTGATGGATGGATTCAAGGTCTCATTTTTCCATCTCATTTTTTCTAGACTACCACCTGGAGTCTAGATGGTCTCATCCGCGGTTCGATCCGTCCGGACGAATCTCGATGTCACCCCTCTCGCCTTTGAATTTTGATATTGATGGATGGATTCAAGGCCTCCCTTTTCCATCTCATTTTTCTAGACTACCGCCCGAAGTCTAGATGGTCCCATCTGCGGTTTGATCCGTCCGGATGAATCTCTGTGCCACCCCCCTCGCCTTTGAATTCCGATCCTAATGGACGGATTCAAGGCATCCCTTTTCCATCTCATTTTTCCTAGACTACTGCCCAGAGTCTAGATGGTCCCATCTGCGGTTTGATCCGTCCTGACGAATCTCAGTGCCACCTCCCACGCCTTTGAATTCCGATCCTGAGCGACGGATTTAAGGCCTCCCTTTTCCATCTCATTTTTTCTAGACTACCGCCTGGAGTCAAGATGGTCCCATCCGTGGTTCGATCCATCAAGACGAATCTCAATGCCACCCCTCTTGCCTTTGAATTCCAATCCTGATCGATGGATTCAAGGCCTCCCTTTCCCATCTCATTTTTCTAGACTACCGCCCGAAGTCTAAATGGTCCCATTCGCGATTCGTTTCGTCAGGACGAATCTCGGTGCCACCCCTCTCACATTTGAATTCCGATCCTGATGGATGGATTCAAGGCCTCCCTTTTCCATCACTTTTTTCCTAGACTACCGCCCGGAGTCTAGATGGTCCCATTCACGGTTCGTTTCACCAGGATGAATCTCAGTGCCACCCTTCTCGCCTTTGAATTCCGATCCTGATGAACGGATTCAAGGCCTCCCTTTTTCATCTCATTTTTCTAGACTACCGCCCATAGTCTCGATGGTCCCATCTGTGGTTCGATCAGTCAAGACGAATCTCGGTGCCACCTCTCTTGCCTTTGAATTCCGATCCTGATGGACGGATTCAAGGCCTCCCTTTTCCATCTCTTTTTTCTAGACTACCGCCCGGAGTCTAGATGGTCCCATCTGTGGTTCGATCCATCTGGACGAATCTCGGTGCCACCCCTCTCGCCTTTGAATTCCAATCCTGATGGACGGATTCAAGGCCTCCCTTTTCCATCGCTTTTTCCTAGACTACCGCCCGGAGTCTAGATGGTCCCATCTGCGGTTCGATCTGTCCAGACGAATCTTTGTGCCACCCCCCTCGCCTTTGAATTCCGATCCTAATGGATGGAATCAAGGCCTCCCTTTTCCATCTCAATTTTTCTAGACTACCGCCCGGAGTCTAGATCGTCCCATCAGTAGTTCGATCTGTCCGGACAAATCTCAGTGCCACCACCCTTACCTTTGAATTTCGATCCTGAGTGACAGATTCAAGGCCTCCCTTTTCCATCTCATTTTTTCTAGACTACCGCCTGGATTCTAGATGGCCCCATCTGCAGTTCGATCCATCAAGACTAATCTCAATGCCACCCCTCTCGCCTTTTAATTCCGATCCTAATGGACAGATTCAAGGCTTCCCTTTTCCATCTCATTTTTTCTAGACTACCGCCTGGAGTCTAGATGGTCCCATCCATGGTTCGATCCGTCCAGACGAATCTCTGTGCCACCCCCCTCGCCTTTGAATTCTGATCCTAATGGACGAATTCAAGGCCTCCCTTTTGCATCTCGTTTTTTCTAGACTACCGCTCGAAATCTAGATGGTCCCATCCGCGGTTCGATCTGTCTGGACGAATCTCGGTGCCACCTCCCTCACCTTTGATTTTCAATCCTGATGGACGGATTCAAGGTGTGACCATGCCGGTGGAACCCCTAGGCGCGGTTCACCAAACCATACTCTGGTGTGCGGAAACACACGGGGAGGTTCGATACAGTCACATCGAAAATGGTGAATCCGAAGGAAGAGACAAGACTCGGAAACACCAAAGGGAAAACAAAAGGATAAGGAAAGGAGTCGCCACCTAGTCTTTTAATGGAAAGACGAGGAAAACCAAAAAACACAAAAAAGGCAGAAAGCAAACAAGATGCAAAGACGCATGTATGATCTGTGCCTAATGGATAATGCAAGATGAATGCGGGCCAAAGAAAGGGTAAGGATTCTGGTTACGCATGGGGAAAGGGTTAGGCACCCCCATGCATCCGAGAAAACTCGATCTTTCTAGGTTTCCTACTGTTAATGGTCTGATGAATGCGTGCTTGCTTATTCTATGTGCTCATGCATGAATGTGCGACTGAAAACATGCCAAGTCAAAGAGAAGTGATATAAAAGGAAAAAGTTAATCCGAGGGTCAAATGTAGGCATGGTTAATGCCACTTTACTGTACGCCCTTGGGCGATGAGGAAAACCGTGACAATTGGGAAAACCAGAGAAAACCTGAGGGAAACCCAGAAAACGAGGAGAAGAATAAGCTCGGAACATAGATAGAAAGCGTGCACCAAGCCAGGAATAAAAGACGGGAAAAAATCGTGCAAAAAGATGTGAAAAGTATGCAAAATGCAAGTGTGAATGCAAATCTGAAGAATGCTGGGGGTTTTACGCAGAAAACCCAAAATCCAAGGAAAGATGAAGTTCAGAAGCCCAAATCAGCGAAAACACATGGGAAAACGCATTCCATGCATGTATGATGAAATCTAGGGTCAAATGCGCTTTCTAGTGCAAAATGAAGTTCTCTAGGGGCTAAAATGCAATTTTACCCACTAATGCATGCATGCACATCAATTCAGCATAAAATCTGGGTAAAAATGCAATAAAATGTCTCAGAAATGATGCAGGAAGTTTCAGGGGCAAAATGGTCATTTTACCCCTGAAAACAGGCAATCAGAACAATATCAAAGAAGTTCAGGGGCTAAACTGCAAATAACGCAGCAAACAAAGCATTCCAGGATGTTTTGAAGAAAATTAGGGGCAAAAATGTAATTTTCACTGAGATTAAAACATGCAGAAGAAATTCAGTGAAAAAGGAGGGTTAAAATGCAATTTACCCAAGAAAATATGCTTATGGAAAGTTTTTAAACATGTTCGAGGAGTTTCATGCAATTTTCACATCAAAACATGCTTTCTGGATGCTTTCTGTAAAACACAAGGGCTCATATGCAATTAAACCAGTGAAATTGTGCATGCTGAAACATTTTCAAACAATGTAAGGGCTTACATGCAATTTTCACAAAGAAAATGAACTGTCAGAAACTTTCCAAGGAAATCTAAGGTCATCAATGCAATTTGTCTGAAGCAAAACAAATTTTATAAACTTTGCAAGGCTTTTATTAAAGTTTTAAACTCAGAAAACATTACTTTAAAAGTGCAGGGTAAGAAATGTAATATTTTTAGTTAAAACTTTATTCGAAACATTTTAGAAAAATGACAGATGGACCTAGATGCAAGAGAAGGACCTAAAAGTAATTTTGGAAGGACTTAAATGCAATAAAAACATTGTTTCTGTATTTTTTATTAAAACAAACTATTTTTGATTTTTTTTTTATTAAAGAAAAGGCTCGACGGTCGCCGGCGACAGTGCTCGCTGCCGGCGACCATCAGGGGGCTCCAAAAAGCGCTTCCCGATGGCCTGATCTTAGATCAGACCACTTGGGAAGCAAGAAGGGGGGCAGGAGGAGCACATCCAACGGAGTGGATGTGTCCTCCGACGGCTGGAGCGTCCTCCCCACCTCGCTCGCCGTCGAGGACCTCCGGCGACGATCTGGTGGTGGCTGGAGGCTCCGAAGGGCAACGGCGCGGCAGCTCTGAGGTCCTGGAGGCTCGCGGCGGGAAGATCGGGAGGTCCTGGGCGTTCCAGAGCGGCGCGGTGGCTGGGGGCGTCGGAGCGGCTGTCGCCGCGATCTTCTCCAGCGAGGCACGTGACTGCGGCGCTTGGGGATTCGTGGCGCGAATCCAGGGGCTCGGGCACACTCACGGGAGGCTGAGGAAGGTCACCACAGGGCTGGATCACCGCGGCGAGGCTCGGAGCGATGAGTAGGCTCGGACAGGGCCTTCTTCTCCGACGACGGCGTTTGCGGGTGGCGTTTTCCCGTGAACTTCGCGTGGACAGTTGGGAGCGGCGGAGCGACGCAGTGGGGCACGGAAAGCTCCGGGGAGACCAGAGGAGGAGAAGAGAGGGCTCGGGGATCCATGAAACTTCCTGGATTGCCCCGCCCCCCTCCCCCCACCTCTGTCGCCGGAGTTTGGCGACGGCGAAGCTCCGGAGGCCAAGGGATCGCTCTGGATCCCTTGGAACCGCTCCAGGAAGAGAGAGGAAGGCCTAGAGATCTACAATATCAGATAATTAAGAGAAAATCGGTGTGTACCTGGCTGTAGTTGCCTTGCCGGAGCTCTGGAACGATGGCTCCTCTGCTTCACGCTCTGGCACTCTGGTTCTCTCTCTCTCTCTCTCGCTCTGGATGGTCTTCTGCGGTGGAGCAAAAGTTTTGGAACCCCTAAATCGTGAGCTTTGCATCTCCATTTATAGGTGAACCCAACACTGTACAAGAATGGCAACAACTCGTAACAGACTGGTAACCGATGTCCCCTCCTTGCTCCCTTGGCTGCCAACATGATGGACGGTAATCAAGCGGTGGGAATGGTGGTCGATCCAGTGGGTGGCTATTGGATTGGAGTGGGTTCAGTGGGTGCATGAAAGGATGTGAAATTTTGGTTATTATGTAGGAGAAAACTTAGTTAATTGTGGGAGAAAATAAATGAATATGGAAATTGGTTTGATTTGGATGGAAAGGGATGAATGAGCTTGGTTTTGGAAGAAGTTCAAATGTGGGTTGAGCCATTATAGACTTTGGGCTTCATGGGCCTCCATCGGCCTATGTAGGCCTTGTGGGCCCCCATGGGCCCAAATGGGTTTAGGAGGGTCCAAATGGACCAAATGGGCCCAAATAGATTATATGGGCCTAGAATGGGCTTGTGGGCTCAAATTGGGCTTAATGGGCCTAAGTGGGCCTACACGGGCCCAATTGGGCCTCCATGAATGAAATGGCCTGAAAAGGGTTTGAGCTCAGCCACCAGACCCTCGTCCTACAAAATTGGGAAAAATTGGGGTGTCTACAGATGCCCCACCCTGAGCGAGGTCGGAGGTCGAGTCGAACAGAGACCGATGCTCAGGGTTGACAAAGACACCCCACATGAATCCACAAACAAGAGTAATCCACGGGCAATCAGCCACTAGCTAGAAAACATACCAGAGGTCCGCTGCAGAGATCCTGCAACCACAGCCGAGGCCAAGCACAAACGATTAAGAAATGACAAGCTGACGACCAATCAGCTCCTAAGAGACATGACTGGTTGTCACACTTGTCGCAGAAAGCGCTAGACAAGACTCACGGTGCTTGCCGACCGGGAAATGACTGATCACTGAAGTCATCCGGGTAGTTCGGGCTACCAGCCCAAAGGTGAGTTGACGGACTCATCGCCGGATAGTTAGGGCTATCAGCCCGA
>JAMKQA010007029.1:0-15901 GCA_024699735.1 Posidonia australis
CCTCACTGCCTCCGCACGCACTACCACACACTCCCCTGCTCCTCCTCAGCCGTGCGAACCCACTGCGCACAGAACACAGAGAAGCAACCACAACCAACACACAACTGGATTTACCATTAATAAACCACACAAAAATAATTACAAGAAATTCCATGGTTTAACAATAAATGGAAAAATCCAGGCACAGATGTTACAATTATTGATTCTGATGCTTTCTCACACATGTCAGGTACCCGTAGCTTATTTACTTAGCTATCTTAGTTGTCAGATTTTTGATCTGTGGCAATTATCGATGGTCGAACGTGTTCTGTTCAGGTGAAGGAGTGATTCAAGTCTCTTCACAGTTGTCTCTTGATAAAGTCTTGTTTGTTCCTAATTCCCTGTGAATTTACTGTCCATTAATGTCATTACTAAACAGTTAAATTATTGTGTCATCTTTTTTTCTTTTCATTGTACTTTTTAGGATTTGTAGACGGAGAAGAGGATTGATTTGGGACGTGAGTGAGGAAATGAGGTGTACCTGTTGGTTCGTGATGATATTCTTCAAGGATTGGCCTCTGTGGCGTTTGTTTTTGAGCTTTCTTGCTTATGGCATTATCGGTTGGGTCACCCGTTGCATTAGAAACTTTAACAGGCATTACCGTGGTGTTTTGTATCGCAGTATCAGTGTGAGTCTTATCAGCTGGGTAAGTACCATTATGCTACCTTCAAGAAAGTGTGTCTTGTGTCGAGTCAGTCTATTTGTGAGTTAGTCCATTGTGATGTGTGGGGTTTGTCTCGAGTCTAATCTGTTTCAGGGCATAATTATTATATTGTTTTTATTAATGATTTCTCTAGAGTTTTTTAGGTATACTTACTTAAGGATCGTAGTCAGGTCTATGATGTACTCAAATAATTTGTTGCAGAAATAAAAAATCAGTTTGATGTCACTCCTAAGGTTTTGCACATTGACAATGTACTTAAGTTTGTTCGACATAAAATTACTTATTATTGTACTTCATTGGATATTTCTTTTGCAGTTAATCTTTTGAGTCAATTCATGCATGAACCTAGGAGAGTACATTAGTTGGGAGCTCTTCAGGTTCTATCATATGTTAAAGGTGCTCCAAGAAAAGGCCTAGTATATAGGAAGAATGGTCACACTAGCATTATAACCTACTTTGATTCAGGAGATCAAGGAGACAGGAAATCAACATCACGATTTTGCACCTATGTGGGGGGCAACTTGGTTACTTGGCGCAGCAAAAAGCAGAATGTAGTGTCGAGGTCCATTGCAGAAGTTGAGTACCGGCCTATGGCATAGACAGCGTGTGAAATGGTGTAGGTGAAGTCATTACTAGAGCAGCTTGATTTTGAGGTCGTGGTTCTTATGTCTATGAGATGTGACAATCAAGCTACCATCTTCATTGCAAACAACCTCATTTTCCAGGAGCGTACAAAGTATGTTGAGGTTGACTGTCACTTTGTGAGAGATATGGTTATTAGGGAGACCATCTCTATCCCTTATACTCAGTCTTCTAAGCAGTTAGTCGATATATTCACTAAGAGTCTGATTGTTGGGGTGTTTGAGTCTTTATGTGATAAACTGGGCATGGTTGATATGTATGCTCCAGCTTGAGGAGGAGTGTTAGAGTATGTTATATGAGTTATGTGTGTTAGATGAGTTATTGGATATCTATTTATCTAATATCTCTATATATGTGTGTAATCTCTCTCAATGAAACAACTAATTACTTTTTTGTGATCCAAATCTAAGAGTATTGAGTATCAACTTTCATTAGAAGTTAATTTGATTTGAATTGTACATATAAATTAAAAAAAAAAACTTAATTAATTAATGGTGCCTAGGCATCCCTGGCGGCCACATAGTGCCTTGGTGCCTTAATAACCTTGACTATTGCATTCTTCAACTCCTACCATTAGTTGCCATGACCCTGAGTTATTCTTGTTTCAGAAATCAGTTTCTTTTTTGACTAAGTTTTTCTGCATAGTGAAATAATTGCCTACTCAGATTTTATGATCTCCAGCCTGTGAATTCTGACGCATGTTCAGGAATATTGCGGCCACTAGGGATTGTAATCATGCTGAACTTGATCAAGCTAGATGAAATCAAAGTTCAGTTTGATTTGCATAAGTCTAGCTTAAGTTTAGCTCGAGTTTGAATCAAACTTGATATTTTTATAGATATACAATTCAGTTCATTTCAGCTGGAGTAATTAACTAACCAAACATGAACCCAACCCTAACTCAAATTTGAAAAGGATTTAAATTTATAGATCACAGTTCAACTGTTTTTTTTTGCATTTACAGTAATTTACAATTGGGTTTGGAATGACAATTTATGTTTGCTTGTAAAATGTTACTTTATATGGTTAGGGAAAGTGCCACTTTGATATTTAGAAAAAATCACATATGAAGGCGAGTACAAAAAACCAATAGATCACATGTAAGTGATTTTACATTAATCATGCATATAAAGATTAATTTCATATTAAAAATAATATAATTTACATAACAAAATAAACCAAGCTAGTATTGAAGGTACTAGCTGATGTTTGAGTTCAGTTTGTTACGGTATGGAGCTAAACATTCATGTTTCATTTTTTTTCGACTAGGACTTGAGTGAACTCTATTACATTGAACCCTTGCCAAATCAAATCTAGCTTGATGTGGTTACCAGCCTAGTGGCCACATAAGTGATCATAATGTCACATAAGGCATGTCAAAGAAAAAACTCACATAAATGACCATAGTTGATGCAGAATTAGTGGTATGGAGTTTTGGGCTAAGTGGTCTCATAATTCCACATAATGTCTCTTAGGTGGTTGGCACAATGTTGGCAAAGATGTATATAATCTTTTGTAAATAAGGGTACAGGCCTTGAGCATGTAACTGAAATATGAGAATGCATGCAGACAAGCCAGTGCTTATTAAATTCTAGTTTATTTATATGGTAATTGGAAATTACACTTTCACTCAAGAGTATACTCGTTGGTGATTGTTGACCATATGGAAGGAAATAGATGCTCATGCTATGAATTACATTGTAGGAATTACAAATGTATAATCTCAGCTACCTGGAATGGCCATATGCCGTGAAAAGATTGATCTTCTTGAGGTATGTTATCCCATTCTTGCATGTTTGGACAATGTTTTGTTTATATGCCTAAGACAGATTTTTTTTCGAGTATTTTTCTTCTTTTCTCTAAGGATTGTACCGTAATTTTTACATTTTATTTGTTATATTGTATGAGCTTAGAAATACCACTAACTTTACCGGTAAACTTCAGGCTCCTGATAGGCTATCCTTGCTGATGGAAGAAATTTCACCAGCTGGAAGCAACAACTGCTTGTTTGGAGAAATCTTTGATAGGAGGAGACAATATTATTGACTGATACTAGAAGTACGTATGTTCCACCTTTGGAGATTCCAAATGAATGAAGAAAGGAAAAGAAATTGAAGACTATCCACTGCCTCTTGCTGGGGGTGCCAGTGTATTGTATGTTCCCCATTTTATTTCCTTTTATTATCCTAGCAGATTTTAGTATTTCTTTATTCTTTTTCAATAATTTTATCTTTACAATCACTTATTTCAATTCCTACAGGATGTGTGGATTTCCTTTGTCAGATTTTTACTCGTTTTTTTAGTCATGCCATCTGTTGTTAAGATTTTGTTTAGGTGTTCTGTTAAATTCTGGATAGATGTATACTCTCCAACAAATTTTCAGTATCATATCATGCATTTTAGTGATTTCCTTCCTAATATCATGCTTCTATCATGGCCACAAATGCTGAGTTAGATGGATCATTTTTTTTATTTTTATTTTCGCTCTTTTATCATATCATGGAAGGTTGATTTTGTGTAGTAAAAAATAAGACCTTTACTGTAGGCTTACCATTATGTCAGCATTAAGTGTTCCAAATGGTATGAAATATTCTTCAATAATCATCATAGTTTCTCAAGCCTTCTTAGTAAGGGAAGCTTCTGTTGATTGTAAAACTAGTGTTTGAGTTTATATCCATACTTACATAAAGATATGTAGTTGATTGTTGTGTATTAGGAATAATGACCTACCCTTCTTTGGTAATTTAGCCCTTGTTTGGATCTAGAATAACTTCTAGAATAAACTTAGAATAAGAATTAGTATTCCGTTTGGCTGTGTAAAAAGTAGAATAAACTCGAAATATCTCTGGTTTACTTATTTCCTAGTAGTTATTTCACAGGACGGGTGTAATAAAGATATTTTGTCAAATTATTTTGATACTTGCATATATATAATGTGTTTATTTTGTGTATAAAAATAATACATATTTAATATGATGTATAGATGTTTCAAATTAGATGTATATTTTGATAATCGAGTTGATTATTATTAATTTACATATTTTTCACTTATTCTAATACATATTGTGATACTTATTCTATTTTTCAATCCAACCAGAATTTCTTTTTACATATATTTATTTACTTTCAAAAGAAAATTAGTTTTAAACAGAATAACAATACTATCAAAATACTAGTATCACTTTCCAATTATTTTTATTTTTCTTATTCTACATATAAAGAAGAGCATAGGTTTTAGTCAAGTTAATTTGGGCAAAAGAAATAAGCTGAAGATATTTTAGAAAGGAGGTTCTTGGGATTATATTTTTAGATTTGATTAATGTTTTCACAGTATGATAATGTAGACTGTTTTTAAGATTTTAATTATTTGTAGAGATCTTTGAAAATATATATTTTGATGTTTACCCTATTTAAAGTCTAATATGAGATTCTCTGAATTAAAGTATTTTAATAAGTTATGGCATCCATCCTTGCATTCAATGTCATGGCATGTTAGTTATGGATGAGAATCCTATTATCCAGTTTATTCCCCCTTAATTCTATATCAGGTGGTTGTTGACTGGATAATTGTAATTAGGGATCCAAGAAGATCCACAAGCCAGCAGTAGAGTGATGGTAACTCTTGTCATTCAATAAACCCATAGCAAATTACACCTTGTGATAGTCATTATGTCAGTACTAGAAACTAGATGGCTTCCTCTGTATTTTATTTTCTGATGCTATTTTGTTATATCATTAGAAAGTGCAGGATAACTTTTTTTTTACCAAACTGAGTCATAGTTTCTTTTACATTGTTTGGAAACTTAGATTAGCGGCATATGTCGTTCTCTCTTTTGCCAGAAAACATACTAGCATCAATGAAATGCTGAAGGAGATACGAGCAGCACTTCGATGGTATGAACGTTGAGATAGAAGTCCATGACAATTTTTCTGAAGTGATGATCATAGACAGGTTTTAATAGTCCTGACATTCAGAGTACCATCCACCTTGTGTGTACTATTTGTAAAAAGTTAGGGTCATGAATAGGAGACCCTGATACATCTTCCTGCTCCCTTCTTTGTCAAAATACTGTCTTGTTAAGGATAGTTGTTTCATGAGTTCCTCTTTGGTTTCAGGTATAATACCTGGAATACTTTAAAATTGGAGTTACTATTTCGTTTGGTTGTGTAAAAATTAAAAATAAACTTAGAATAATAATTTCTATTTTGATTTACTTATTTTAGAATAGATATTTTGCAGAAAGTGTAGAATAAAGTTATTTCGTTAAATTATTGTGACATATGTATGTATATGGTATGTTTATGTTTTATTTAAAAATTAATACATATATGATATGATGTATACATATTTGAAATTAGATATATATCTTGATAATTAAGTTGATTATTCTGATATTTATTGTACTTTTTACTAAAATTAGAATATTTTCGTATATACATTTGTTCACCTTAAAAAAATACTTCTAAATTGAATTGTAATATTATTAGAATATTAATATCATTTTTCATTTATTCTTACTTTTCTTACTCTAGATCCAAAAAGAAGTAAGAGGTCTAAGTGTCAACTTGATTTTGTTCGAGGGTCTAATATCTCTATCCTGTTGTATTCCTATCTGTTTCTATTACGCTCGTAAGAAAGTTTATAGTTTTGTTGTACAATGAGAAAAGCATACTTTCTTTGTTTAGCATGTACTTCGTCAGTTCACTCTATGATCGTCCTTGATTATATAAGAATTAATCATGCTCTTTATTTCTATTGGTTTGATCTTACAGGAAACATTTTGTATACCAGATTATATATACAAATAATGTCATTTCTTTTCTTTCTTCAAATTTCCTGTTCGACTTTTTGACATACTTGCAAGGTTGTTTTCTACATGTGTTTTTTCAAATTTACTACTACCGGTTGTTATTTTCTTGGGCATCACTGCAAGCGAGGTTAGAGACCTGCAATTTATAGGAAATATTTTCTTCTACGTTTACCTGAATGTGAACTATCACATAAAATTCAGAATCAATTATCAATCCAAAGATACAAACATGGTGAACTAATCTAATTTAAGAAGAGCAAATTACAATCCAAGTTTGCAAATTTTCTTAAGTTTAATTAAGAATTGTTGAACGTGGAGCCTATTCACGTCCAAACATTAAACCCATGGTAGAATTAAGAATTTTTCAAGGATGGAGCAAACACAAGAATATGTATACACATAATCAAACATGCAATCAAAGGATAGCAAAAAAAAATACTATTATAAATGGAACAAATGTATTTTTTTTATATGGATAAAAAATTATATAAAAATTACTATAAATTCAATTTTAGGTTAGAAGGTGATGTTATTCGGGCTTAAGAATACAAACGTTACATACTAGAGGACGATGATGGTATTATTCTATGACTTCATGCACTAGCAGATTGAGGTTTATGTGGACGACATGATTGCTAAATCTAAATAGTTCGAAGACCATCATGCCTGTCTGAGAAAGTTCAACTGTCTACGAAAGTATAAGCCTTGTCTCAACTCTAGTAAATGCATGTTTGGAGTGTCATCTGGAAGGCTCATCGGATACATTGTCAACCAAAGGGGAATCAAGGTGGACCTTAACAATGTCAGAGCTATCATTGACATGCCTCCCCCCACGACAGAAAAGGAAGTTAGAGGTTTACTAGGGTGATTGTAATATATTAGTTAGTTCATTGTCTAGCTCACGTCGAAATGCCAACTAATTTTCAAACTCCTAAGAAAGAATGCCCAGATCAGCTAGAGTGAGGAGTACCAAACTGCCTTCGAAAAGATTAAGCAACTTTTAGCAAGGCCTCTAGTTTTGGTTCCACAGGTACCAAGGTGGCCTTTACTTCTCTATTTGTCAGTGACACAACATTCCATGGGCGTAGTTTTGGGCCAACACGATGAGTCAAGGTTACAAGGAGAGGGCCATATATTATCTTATCAAGAAATTCAACAACTATGAAACCAAGTACATCATCATTGAAAAAGTCTACCTATCCCTTGTATGTGCCACACAACACTTGAGACATTATATGATGACGCACCCTATCTTGTTTTGTACCATCATGATCCAATAAAATACTTATTCCAAAAGTCAACATTAGTGGATAGGTGCATCAAGTGGTAGGTGTTACTGTCTCAATATGATATCACTTTTGTCACATAAAAATTTGTGAAGGAATAGACTATAGCAAAGCACTTGGCCAACTTACTTTTGCTAGAGTATCAACCCTTGCAGACTTAGTTTCCTGACAAGGATATACTATTTGTTATGGATGACTCAGAATCTGAGGAGCTTAGAGACGAGAAGCAATGGCACCTTTACTTTGACGACGTAGTTAATAAGAAGGGAATGGACATGACGCACTACTAGTAACACTGTAGGGCCAGATGAACTCGTATGTTAGAAAGTTGATCTTCAAGTGTACCAACAATGAGGTCGAGTATGAGGTATGCATCCTTAAGCTACAAGACACACTTGAACGTGGTGTATGCTGGTTGCAGGTTCACAACAATGCCTGCTGGTCATCTCACAGGTCAACGACAATTGGAAAGATGAAAGATTTGAAACTTGTGTCGTACCACACCTATCTCTTGAGGTTCATGGTTGAATTTGAAGAAATCTGCTTCTCTTTCATGAATAGAACGAAGAATGCCTATACAAATGCCCTGGTGACATTAGTATCCTTGCTTTGAATCCTAGATGTTTATGTAGTGGATGTATCAGTTACTCGTATATATCAACCTATACATTGCTTGAGCATAGAAGAGACAGATACAGTGGAGGAGCTTCCCTGGTATCACGACATTAAAATCTTCCTAGAGATCGAGAACCTTCCATATGGTGCCTCAGTCACAGACTAGAGAACCATGGTGCACCAGGCATCACAGTACATACTCGAGGTCGAATACTTATACAGAAGGTCATACAATCAAATACTTCTGTGATGCTTGAACAAGAAAGAGGCTGATGCCATGATGTTACAAATCCACACTAGAACATGTGGGCCACATATGAATGAGGTGCTATTAGCCAAGAAGACCATGCTGCAAGGCTACTATTGGTTGACCATGGAGGCAGATTACTGTTAATTTGTCCAAAGATGTTATGTCTACTAAATCCAAGGAAATTTGATCCATGCTCTCCCATAGCAGCTGTACAACATGTCATCGCCATAGCCTTTCTCCACCTAGGGGGTTGACATCATTAATGCCATTCATCCAGTAGCTTATAACGGGCATCGTTTTATTTTAGTGGCCATCAATTACTTCACAAAATAGGTAGAGGCGGCCTTTTACAAAACAGTCACCACTACGGCAATAAATAAGTTCCTTAGAAATAATATCATAGTCCGGTACGAGGTCCTACATGCAATTATTTTAGACAACGGGAAGAATTTTACAGCCAAGAGGATCAAGGATTTTTTACAGAACTTCCAGATCAAACACCATTTGTCCTCTCCGTACCGCCTGCAAATAAATGGTGTGGTCGAATCAACCAACAAGAACCTCACCAATATATTGAAGAAAATGGCAGAGACTCATAGAGATTGGCATGAGAAACTTCCATACACATTGTGGGCTTACAAAGTCTCAGTTTGGACATCTACAGGGGCAACTCCATATTCGCTGGTTTACAACATGGAGGCGGTGTTACCCTTTGAAGTAGAGATTCCATTATTCAGAATTTTAAGAGAAGCTAAACTAAAAGAAGCTAAGTAGATCAAAGACCGCTATGCTTAGTTGAATTTGATCGATGAGCACAAACTACAGACTATGCACCATGCTTAGTGTTATTAGAGGTGCATGGCTAGATCTTATTAGAAGAAAGTTTGGCCTTGGAGTTGCGCTAGGAGACATGATTTTGCGTGCCATCCATCTCCCAGACACTCGCAACAAGTTCAGACCCAACTGGCGTGACTCATTCATCATCAAATGAGTCTTTTTTGGCGGTGGTGTAATCCTTAAGGATATGGACTAGGTGAAGCAATCAGAATCAATCAATGCATGTTATTTGAAGAAGTACTACTAGTGACTGGAAGTTATATCCTTACTCTACAATGCCCACTTCCATGCTGTATCTTCTGTTTGTTTACCTTTTGTTGTTGTATTCATGCATCCTTTACATTTCATTTCATCACTCACGCATTCTTCAGCACTTACTCTCGCATCCATGCATCCTTTGCTTACTTTCGTTTTTGTACACATGCATAGTACACCGATGACATCCAACATTATTAGCATAAGCCTTGCCTGATGACAAAAATCAGAAAGACTTGTCTGCTATGGAAGGGATTATCACCTTCCTAAAAGACACTATGTGGGTGACCTAGCAGGAGAGGGAGCCACCACTCACTGAGAGCTAGGAGAAGCAATCAAGCTCTCTTAGGGACAAACACCTTCAGAGGGAGACAAAATGTTATAACAAGAGCGAGAGTGTGAATTAGAAAAGTTATATATGTCTGTAAGGCCTTAAAAGAAATGAGAACATAGAAGTCGAAGACAGAAATGAGTCCTGAAGAGAAAGGCGTGCAGAGTAGCTTTATCCCCACCACAAAACTTGGAGAGGAGTCGAATTGCACCTAGGAAGCCCACAATTGCCAAAGGAATTAGCCACCCCTTTCCTTGCAACTCTCCTACCATTGAACCAGGCCTTATTACCTCCAAAATCAAGGGAAAAGCGAATCTGCATGCCTATCAGGGAGAGAATATATATATATATAGGCTATTCTAAAAAGAGTAAGTGTGAGACCTAGAGAGCTTGACATGGAGTCAAGGCCTCATCACCACCTAACGAACCACCATTGAATCATGACACCCCATCCTAGAGAGCCACCAACCATCTAGGTGTCTAGATAGAGTCCTTTGGGTGGAGGGATTCTCCCTTTTCCTTATTGAGCAGGCAATACAAGTCTTCCAGTTCTGAGGACAATACAACAATGCATATATTATTCATTCATCAGCATCTCAGGTCTTTCCCCTTCTACACTCTATCGTAGCTTTGCAAGGTTTTGCTTTATGTTAACTAGGGATATATCAACTGCCTTTATGGTTATAACTCGGCAAAAAGATATCTTTGATCAGGGACATGTTAGCTGTCTTTTGGCAAAATGCTCTAGCGTCTTCTACCAAAGGCATGTTAGTTGCCTTTTGGTTTGACCTCATTGGCAGTGTATCTTCTACCAAGGACATGTTAGTTGCTTTTTGGTAAGGCTTCTCTGGCCAGTTATCCTCAACCAGGGGTATGTCAATTGCCTTCTAGTTAGACTGCATCTAGCCAACGTCTTTGCTGAAGGGTAAGTCAGTTGACCAGCATAGGCAAAGGCATTGAATTTACACTCAGAAAGAGTTTGATACCTTCTCCTCACCATGGTGGACTGAACCCACATTGGCGTGAGCGCCCAGAGCAAGCCAAGCATAGGGGATGGTGAAGTTGTCATTTCAGAGGCATGCTGGTAAATCCAAGATAGCAGGTCCGAGCAAGTCACAGATAGGGACCTTCTAGGCAGCTTGGTTGGTCTGATTAGGCCACAGACAATGACCTTCTTAATAAGGAAGGAAGATTAAGTTCAGCTGCTCCCTGCCTAACATGATTGAGCATAGCATATGAGCAAGCATACACAAAGTTGAGTGAGTAGATACCAAAAGGACTTAAAGGTGCTTGAACAAGGTCTCATGATTACATTTTAAATCTTAATACATGATCTTTGCTATAAAAGGGCACGGTACATTCCTTCACAACATCTGCACTGGGTCTTCAATCATCAAAATTGGTTTGAGGCCTCTTGGAACTACTGGCATTACTGAACTGAGGCGCATTTGGTGTGATGTCACTAATCGGCCAAGTCTCACGAATCTATGTAACGCCCCGATCCCAGCACATTACCAAACCATAGTATCATAAGCAAAATTACACTAATTATAGCAATAATTAAATAACTGTAACTAAGGCTTACCTCCAGGAAACAATGTGCAGCTAGAAGCTCCTACTCTGGCACCAGAACTCGATTGCACTTGGCCTGCACCTGAAAACCAACGAAAGCATGCGTGAGTGACATCTTAGTCACATAGTATGCGTTCTAAACACAAACAACAAAATTTGGCAAAAAAATACTAAAAATACAACTTTTAATTTATAAAATTTGGTTTTCTTTTGAAAATCTAATTTATAAAACATCATTTTCTTTTCTCCTTTGAAATCACATGGGAATTTATTCCCAAGACTATACTCTTTTCAAAACTCACATTTCCTTTTCTTTTTTTTTTAACATTAGGAATTTTGTTCCCGAAACCACGCTCTTTTTCAAAATTCGTATTTCTTTTCAATACTTGGGACTTCTTCCTAAAACCAAAACCATTTTCAAAACTCATATCTCTTTCCTTTATACATTTTTAAAACCATTCTCATATCTGAGAAAACTACATTCTCGACCAGGCCTAACCTAAAACACACACATTTCCTTTTCTTTTTTTTTTAACATTAGGAATTTTGTTCCCGAAACCACGCTCTTTTTCAAAATTCGTATTTCTTTTCAATACTTGGGACTTCTTCCTAAAACCAAAATCATTTTCAAAACTCATATCTCTTTCCTTTATACATTTTTAAAACCATTCTCATATCTCGAGAAAACTACATTCTCGACCAGGCCTAACCTAAAACACAATGCTTCACAGGCTCAAAACAAAAATCACAAACACTTACTGGTAACTAGTTAAAATACCATTCTTATTGAATTTTAGGATTTTAGGACCATTCATAAGTTCAATCCTAGTCAAACCACATTTCTTTCATTTTTACAAAACCACACACTTTTCGTATTTATTTTCACTTTTATTTATTAATGTTACCTTGATCAGGGGTAAACAGGCACACAAGCAGTAGGTGAGGACACCATTTCCCCTATCTCTCTGCATTGCCGCGGTGAAGTTTTCCATGCGGGAGGACACCGCCTTAGCTAACTGGCCTCAATTTTTTTCATATATGCATAGGGATACGTCTTTATCCGACGTCTCATCGGTGATCTGAACAATTAGGTTCAATAACCCAGGCTTAGCCTACACCGTTGATGACCCAGACACCTAGGTCTCATATTCCTAGGCCCAGCCTGCACTGTCTCAAGCTTGACAATCACGGTCGTATCTGACAATTGATATCTTACCAATTTGACATCAACCCCTATGATTCCACAACACCTTATTAATGTTCATTTCAAAACTCTTAAATTTTTCTTTCAAAACCATTTCCATTTCATTCTCTTTTTGCAGGAATCTATCCATGCAACACATGACCTTCTATTGGGGTCTCAACTCAATTCACGAAAACCATACTTTAAAATCATAAATTAGGTCTCATGCCCAAAATTACTCAATACATTAATCACTTTTATTCATTCTTAGGGTTTCAAACCCCAAACTAATTCCCAAATTTACTTATTTGGGTTCCTTATTCCTCCATGACATTTGCATGAGAAAAACATCCTAAACACATGCTCATTACCCAATTAAAACCTTTTATTTCTATTTTTTATTCACATTAATATATCAGAGTTAGGGCAAAGTCAACAAATCAAAAATCAAGTTTGGTATACCGAAAATCCCTAGTTCGGTATACGGAACATTTTCAGTGGTTTGGTATACCGAACATTTTTGGTATATCAAAACTCCTTGTTTCGGTCGACTGGGTGATTTCGGTTCATCAAAACCAGGTATTCTGGCTTAATCTGATAGGAATTTGTTATGCCGAATCTAGTTCGGCATGTCGAATTGCTCATGTCCAGAACACCTCTCCTGTTTCAACCTACACATTTCGCAGGGACTGGAAGCCTCTGGCGGACCCCTCAAACATGCATCATAAAACATGGATAAATCACAGAGTGTAGACCCTTGAGTCTATTTCAAAACCCCTCAAACCATTCATGAATTCATTCATGACCCCTCGTTTTAAAATACTATAGCATGCATACTAAAAACTTGCATAATTCCACAAAAATTCATCCTAATCTCATGATCTCTACACAAACATATCATGCATCTCATTCCACACCTATCTATCATTTTTCCATGATTTATCATGTTTTATACATAATTATCACACATTTTGCTAATTAAGCTAATAAAGTGGAACGGAAAGGGGAGCAGGGGTCGCGTACCTCAAATGGCACTCCGATGACCTCCCCACACTCCGACGCAACCCCAGTGACCCACGATGGTAGCCCGCATGGCTCAGCTCTTCCTCCTCTCTCTTTGGCTCCTCAGTTCATCTTCTCTCCTTTTCCTCTTCCTCTGCTTGGTTCCCTCTTCTTCCCTTAACCTCCTTCCCTCTATATCTCCTCCTCGCGTTGCATCGGCCGCCCATCACATTGGAAGGGACGGGGAGGCATAGGCTGTCGTCTGTGGTGGCATGGGTTTGGGGGAGAGGAAGAAGAGGATAGAGATGGTGAGGGTTCGTGAGAGAGAGAGAGGAAAAAGAAAGAAAGAAAAAAAAGGAGAAAAGACAAACATGCAAATCGAGGCGACTGTGTATTCTCAAATTGGACTCTACATTAGTCCCAAATCACAAACAGCTGCACAGAAAGTCAACCAAACCCTCACACTCACAAGAAACTACAAATTATCCATTAATAAACGATTTATACAATATTACAATTAATTACATGGTTTACAATACAAAATGGATAATCAGGCCCAAATATCACAATCTAGGTCCTATATCCCAGAGTGCAGCTAAAGCCCTCTACCAAGGCGATGTCAGAAGAATAGATGCAGATACGTAGCCAATGAGCTAGCTCGGTTGTCATATTCATGGAGTTGAAAAGGTAAAGCTGAAAGAACTCAAGCATGCGACTCTACTTGAAGGCATCGTGGTAGAAACCAAATTGGCACAGAACACGGACCAAATGATACTGAACCCCTCCAGTAATGCCAGGCAGCATGATCAACCTCATGTCAAAGTTGTTAAAGAACACAGCAAAAGGCTTTGTAACAAACGAAATGATGTACCAAGTCACCTAATCCTCAATAAGGTTTTTCAACCGTTGATAGAACTCTCAAACGCTTGGGATGGTTCGGGCATGGCCACTACTATAGTATGCATCAAACACAGACCGTTGGAGACGTAGAATCTTTATGCCGATATGAGCCACCAGCCAGACCTATCATACAACAAGTTAGCAAGGATGATTGCATAAATAATAGCATAATTGACACAATGTTACCTACACTAGGGCCCCATAGCTATAAAAGTGGCGATGCCGATGCAAAACTTGATCTAGGTCATGATATGTCTTCGCCAGAATGACGGGATCAACTCAATCTACCGGGTCACCATAGTTAGTGCCATTTCGGCCACCTCAATCACAATAGTCATCTGGCCATGACTGAATATCAACTCCTTGAGAAAACGTGTAACAAACCCACTAAGCCATAGATCATCGCCCAACTCAGCATGCCTCTGCATCATCTCACCAAAGTAATCCAAGTGAATCATGGGGACAAAACTGTCTGTAAAGATCAACTGTCATCTACTATTGATGTAGAGTCTAGTCAACTGACTCAGAACTGATGCATATCTATCTTGGCGCATAAATATCGAAGGCCTTAGTAGCTTCGATAGACCATTGATCCACCGGACTTCCTCCAGTGTCAGTGTCAGCTCGACTTGGCCAAAGTGGAAAACATGGTGTGACGGTTTCCAAAATTGTGTGGCGGCACACAGCAAGTACCGGCTCACCTTGACATTTGCGATGCTCAGGAGCCTATAAGAGATGCCCCATAGTCAAAACCTCTCATGATCCTTAGCAATAAGCTCTCCTATCCAAGATTGCAATGTGTTGGAGTAATGTACTAGCGTGACCAATGTAGGATATCCCTACTTGGAAAAGCCAAAGCAAATGGAAACACACTCAAAAAGGGCAGATTGAAATGGTTTGAGATGTAGTGAAGGAACAAAGAGGAGGTTTGGAGGAAGGCTCGACTTGGGCTAAGCAGGGTAACACCTTACCATTACAGGCGATGGTCGGGAACCCGAGCTCGGAGGTCACTGACATCATCGTGTGTTGTGGAAGTTGAGGAGTAGGTGTAGCGACATGAGGAAAGATCCAAGGCACGATATTATGGCAGGTCAATAGGGTGGTTGAGGACTAACTCCTTTATTTGGCCTGTAGCTCGAGTAGCCAGACACATTGACGTAGTGGGGGACAATCACGTGTTGATACCATGGGTTGGTCACGTAGAAAATCCAGACACTTTTGCAAGAATCAGTTTGTTTTCTTTGATCGCCACATTGACACAAGCATGGAGAAACTTGGCAAACCACAACATAGCTCATACACAAGCACGTAGCAGTCATTCACATAGTTTTCAAGTCAAGCAAGTTATCATAAAAGTTGTTTAACAAGTAACATAATATCCATACATTATTTAAAACATTACAGAGCTGTTTGGAAAAGGACAAAAGTAAACAACAAGTCTCAAACTGGCTAACCATCTCCAAGATCGAGCTCCTCATTCGGATCTACACCTCCCTTCTATGAAGCATAAGCA
>JAMKQA010007030.1:0-17429 GCA_024699735.1 Posidonia australis
GATTTTTGAGAAGTAGGCTAAACTTTGGTAAATCAAGTAAGAGGAAATGTAGGTTAATCCATTATGGCCATTGTGGGTTTCATGGGCCTCCATGGGCCTATGCGGGCTTGTGTGGGCCTTGTGGGCCTCATGGGCCCAAATGGGTTTAGGTGGATCCAAATGGACCAAATGGGCCCAGTCAAGTTGAATGAGAGTCAAATGGGACTAGAATGGACTTCTGGACCCGAACGGGCTCAAATTGGGCTAAATGGACCTATGCGGGCCTTGTGGGCCCGCATGGGCCCAATTAGGGTTGATTGTGTCCAAAAAGGCTAAATAGGCTTGCATGAAGTCAAATAGGCTTGAAATTGTGTAGTAGGCCCAAATGGGCTCAATCAGGGTTTAGTGGGCCTTCATGGGCCCAATTTGGTTTCCATGAATTAAATGGCCTAATGAGGGTTTGTGGGCCCAAATGGGCTCAACCAAGGTTCAAGCTCAGCCACTAGATCCTCATTCTACAAAATTGGAAATTTGAGGTGTCTACAGTAGTGCTAGTGGGCCGTCGGGTGACCCGTGGCTGAACCAGTTCACGAAGCTTCGTCCGCCGTTGTTCAAGGGCAAGGTCAGTGCTGAGGAGAGTGAGGCCTGGCAGGAGAAGGTGGTGAAGATGCTGGAGAGCATGGCGTGCTTAGAGGAGCATTGGGTGCAGCTAGTGACCTACCTGCTGGATGGTGAAGCAGATTGGTGGTGGAAGTCTGTGAGGCGGTTGAAGTACCCGGACTCAGTCACTGTTAGTATCCAGTGGAAGGATTTCAAGGCAGCCATCTATGACAAGTATTTTCCCGCTCATGTGAAGGAGCAGCTTCGCTGAGATTTTCGGAGTCTAGAGCAGGGCACGATGTCGGTGCTCGAGTATGAGACTAAGTTCGCCCGGCTGGAACGCTTTGCTCCTGCCTATGAGCCTAAGGAGGAGCGGGTGTAAAGGTTTCTGGATGGCTTGAACCCTGTGCTACGAGTGAAGGTGATGGGTTGTAGGTGCCACACTATGGAGGACATGGTTGGGATGGCTTACCGCTTCGAGGCGGAGCATTAGAAGTTTCTGGAGAGTCGTCCCAAGGGAAAAGGTAAGTCTTCTTTTACCTCCCAGTTCTCTTTCTCTGGTCCTCCAACAGCTGGTAATTTGGGTAGCCCAAAGAAGAAGCAGAAGGCGAGGTCCAGTGTTTCCTATGTAGGCCCAGTGGAGTTTTGCTGGGAGTAGCGGAGCTGGCATCAGTCAGACAGGGTCCAGTGCCCCTGGTGGGAACCAGTGCTTCAACTGTGGTCAAGTGGGCCACATCGCTGCATATTGCCCTCATCCTAAGCGAACTTCCTCTCCAATGGTGTGCTATAATTGTGGGAAGGTGGGACACATTTAGAGATCTTGTCCAGAATCGCCTAAGAAGGCAGGAAGCACACCGCAATAGCCAACTAGGGGACGGGTGTTCACCATCGTAGCTCTAGGCGCTGGGTCTTCGAGAGATGTTGTCGAGGGTAAGGATGAATAGTTGATTTTGTAACCCTCTGAGATATGTTGTAATCTCCTTGTAATCTGGACATCTGCTTGATTGAATGGATGTGTGGTGTTGTTTTCTTTGGTCATCAGGTTCTTTTATTGTGGCTGGCCGGATGGCCAAAGTGTTATTTGACTTAGGGAGTTCTTTCTCCTTTATCATTGAGTCATTTGCGGTGGAGTTGGGTGAGAGACCAACTCGACTGGCCTTTCATCACGGCATGGTGACGTCGCTGGGGGAGTACAATTTGGCATGGAGGTATCTGCTGTCTATCGACTTAACGTTGAATGGCAGAGAGTTCGACGCCAGCCTGATCGTGATGGACATGTAGTAGTACGATGTGATACTCGGCATGGACTGGTTGGCACAATAGTCCGCTCTGATCCACTGTGCTCGGAGGAGAGTTTATTTTGGGTCTCCTGAGGATGGGTCTTTCTTTGTGCAAGGTGGGTGTCAGGGTGAGCCTAAGCTTGTCATTTTAGCTATGAAGGCTTATAAGTCTTTGGTCAGGGGTTGCGTGGGGTATCTAGCTAGTATAGTTACCTCCACTTCTCCTGAGTTGGGTGTTCAAAACATCTCTGTGGTGTGTGAATATCCCGACGTTTTCCCTGGTATGCCACCTCACAGGGAAGTAGAATTCTCGATCGATCTGATTCCTGGTTCTGGTGTTGTGTCGAAGCCTCCTTATCGCATGGCACTAGCGGAATTGCGAGAGCTCAAGACTTAGTTGCAGGAGTTGCTAGACAAGGGGTTTATTAGGCCGAGTGTGTCTCCGTGAGAAGCGCCTGTCTTGTTCATCTGCAAGAAGGATGGTTCGCTTAGACTGTGTATAGATTATCGGATGCTAAACCAGATCACGGTGAAGAACAAGTATCCCTTGTCCCACATTTGTGACCTGTTCGACCAGTTGCAGTCTGCATCGGTGTTCTCGAAGATTGATCTGAGGTTAGGGTATCACCAGTTGAGGATACGGGACTCAGACATTCAAAAGACTGCTTTCCGAATGCGGTACGAGCATTACGAGTTTACGGTCATGCCTTTCGGCTTCACTAATGCATCGGCTACGTTTATGGATCTGATGAACAGGATTTTCAGCCGTTTTCTGGACCAGTTCGTTGTGGTTTTTGTTGATGACGTGCTGGTCTATTCTCCTGATGTTTAGACTCACGCCTTGCACTTGAGGGCGGTTTTGGATACTCTGAGGCGTCATCAGCTGTATGCCAAATTCTCCAAGTGTGAGTTATGGCTGAGCAAAGTCATGTTCCTTGGCCATTTGATTTCTGGAGAAGGCATCAAAGTGGATCCTACCAAGGTTGAGGCAGTGAGTAATTGGGAGCGACCCAGGATTGCGTCGGAGATCAGAAGTTTCTTTGGTCCGGCAGGCTATTATCGAAGGTTTATCAGGGATTTCTCCTCCATAGCCACGCCTTTGACAGAGTTGACCAGGATGGGTGTTCCTTTTTGCTAGGACCAGAATTGTGAGACGAGTTTCCAAGAGTTGAAGTCTCGTCTGGTTTCTGCCCCTATGTTGACTCTACCTCATGTAATAGAGAGCATGAAATTAGTAGAAAATGCTAGGATTGCATGGAACCTAGGTAAATTTACTTTTCTAGAATTTATTGTGATTTATTGTGTGTTTATGGCGAATTTATTGGCATTTATGATGTTTGGTGCGTTTTGGGTCCTTTTGACCCTTTTGTCTTTCCGATTTTATATCTTGATGCATGGGGAATGGATTTTAGTTTTGTTTGTTGGGTTTTGGAGTAGACTTGAGGGTCTACACCATATGTTTTATGTAAGATTTTTGGTGCTTGATTAGGGGGTCCGATCAGAGGTCCCAGTTGGAGCGATTTGGACGATAGGGTTTGGATCGTTTTCTGGTTTCGCAGAATTCAGCATACCAAAATGGAAACGGCATACCGAACCAGTGGATTTCGGCATACCGATTCCGTTCGGCATACCATTTTCTGACAGTTTGGGTCCTCTGGTCGAAATTCGGTCGTTTGATTTTGAACGATCTACCAAATCAGGAGATTTCAATCAACCAAACCTATTTCTGTATACCGAATTTGGCATGAGTGTTGACCGTTGACCCGATTCAGTCGACCGATCCAGATAGGCCTACCGAACCAGGGGTTTTCGGCATACCGAACTTGTTTTTGGCATACCGAACTTGTTTTCGGCATACCGAACTTGTTTTCGGCATACCGAACTTGTTTTCAGCAAGTCAATTCTGGGCCCAAATATGTTGATAAAATGTGTTTTTCGAGGGCTTTCTGGATTACTGTGTTTTGTCCTTATGAGATGAGATTGTGGACCGTCAGTGGTGGTCTCCTGGGACACCAGTTGATGCGCCGTTTTGCCAAGATTTTGGAAGAATTTTCAAAGATATTAAAATGGTTTTGGAAGTGGATTTCAAGGAAATAGTTGGCCTGGTTTGGAAAATGATTTCCTGGTTTTCTGTGTGCGGGCCGAGACAGTGGGACCATGTCGTCGGGACCAAAGAATGTGACGACATTCTTTGGTGGTCGGGCGCGACTCCCTGGTTAAGGTCAGGGGCCGAGATACTTGAGGCTAAGGGGCGTCAGGTCCAGGAGGTATGAGACTCCTTGACTGTCGTCTCGAGGCTAGGGTTGTGGTCCGTGGGTTGAGGTGTCTTGTGGCATGACGGGGAGGTATGACACTCTTACTTTCACTGTGAGCACTGAGGCTCGAGTGTGGGGGTATGATACTCCCTCCTGAGCACCGTGTGTGGAGGACACCGTGAGGAGGCGTACCCTGTGGTGGCTAGTGCGGGTGGGACACGTGCCCCGTAGCTTGTAGCGTCCTGAGAAACAGGACAGCCTTCCCAGGGAGGGGTTGGCTTTGTGAGGGTTCTTTAGGTGGGAGAATCGTGGGACGATGATCACTCCTGCACAGGGTGGCTTCACCGTGGCAGTGCAAAACGCCGTGGTCGCTCCTCAGTTGACTACGTGTGGCTAGAGTTAGGTTGCCTAGCGCCGGGCTTCTCGACTCACTGTGTGTGGTTTTGGCCATTGAGGGCCTTTGTTTGTGGCTTTGGGCAAGTAGAGCCCCGGTTGTGGTTTTGGCCGATGTGGGCCTGATTTATGAGGTTTTGAGAAATGGTTTGCGAAATGAATTTAAAAGGAAAATAGATTATAGTTTTGTTTTCCGTGGTTTTCTTGGGGTGCGTACTGGATGACTTCAGTCACTCATGCTTTTTCCTTGTGGTTATGGTTTACAGGTGCAGGCATGCAAAGAGTTAGCATAGTGCATATAGTCTAAAGTCTGCTAGCTGCACACACAGGTTCCCGGTAGTTAGATATTTGCTGTTGGCTTTAATTTTTCCGTAATTTAATTTGTTTTAAATTATTGTGAAAAATGTGGGCCATGACAGTTTGACTGAGCAGAGGCTCGATGCTAGTGTAGCACTTTCCAATAGTTGTGAGCTTAATCTAGCAAGAGTGACCATTTCAAGTATGCATTAAGTTTTGAAAACCTTTCATGTGACTTGAAGGAAAAGATAGAAATGATTTTAAAGGTCAAGAGTGTGACTTTGAAAAGAAAAGATAAGAATAGTTTTCAAAGACGTGATTTCAAAAGTTGAGTTGTTTGAGGGGCAAAAGAGAATTGCTCATGTCATGTGCGACATATTGGAGAGATGCCAAAGTAATGTGAGTTTTGTAGGGTGTGTGTTGGGTGACCTTTCAGTGGTCACTCATGTGTGTTTGTTTGGTGTTTTCTCAAGTGCAGGATAGGAGTAGAAGTTCACTAGTGTACAAGAAAATGGAGCCAGTTGACCACACATCAAAGATTTTGGATAAGTATTTAGTTTAATTTAATTTAGTTAATAGTATTTTGATTTAAGTTGTTTAATGTTGGATTCAGTTTTAGATTTGATGCAAGTAATTATTGAAAGTAAATAAAAAAAATGGGTAGCTAGATTTTGGTAACGGCTCAAAGTCAGGTTGTTACAGGTGGTATTAGAGCACTAAGTTACCTAGGAGCATTAGCCTAGGAATGTCCGATCAATGGCTCCATAAATTAGACGCCTGTACCTAGTTTGTTGTCTTCTTGTTTGGTAGTAGTGTTTTGGGTAAGATTCGATGTTGGAATGCAAGGATTAGAGGACTTTGCTAAGAATGAGAATAGATAAGTCTTGTCGCAAGAAGCGAGGCATATCAGATGTGTGTACTAATCAGACTGGTAAGTATGGCTACTGGAAGATAGGGTATGAGAGAGAGAAATATCCTGAATTCCTTTAAGGTGGTTAGACATCCCAAGCTAGCTGACCAGAGGACTTGTGTATTTTGCCACCAAATGTTGTTGGATAGTTTAGTGCTGACTTGGAGGGAGAGATGCAGTAGTTGTTTGCCCTCTAGAAGGCTCTCTATGATCCTTATTATTTATTGATTGCTGCTTGCTATGTTTGTGTAGACACCCTAATTTTGCAATTTTGCAGGCTTGCAGGATAAAGTATGGTGGCTGGGCTTTTGATCACAAACGAGCTCAAACCCTAGTTTAGTCCACCAAAGCCCATGAAGGCCCATTAAGTTCCCCTAAGGCCCGTTTAGTCCATCAAGGCCCATTTAGGCCCATTTAATTCATTCAAGGCCCACAAAGCCCACTTAAGTCCACTTAGGCCCAATTAAGCCCATGTGGTCCCACAAAGCCCACATAGGTCTATCAAGGTCCATGATAGCCTACTTAGGCCCATAAAGCCCACATAGCCCCTTTAAGCCCTCTAAATTCACTAAGGCCCATCAAGCCCATTTGGGCTCACAAAAGCCCACAACTCCTCAACCCATTTTCTTCTCCTTCTTCCAACCCAACACCCATTCCTTCTCCCCTCTCTTCTCACAATTCCAGCCACTGAGCCATTCTTTCTCCCATCTCTCTTCACTGGTTTCACCAGCCTTCTGAGCCACCAATCCAGCTCGAGCCCTTCAAAAACCCAGAGAAACCAGAGCCACCGGATGAACAGGAGCCGTCGTTGATCTCTGTCGGTGAGCAAGGAGACAGCAGTTGGGTTTTGTTGGTCTGTTAAGGGAGTGGTTAGTTCATTAGTGAGTTAGTTAGTTAGCTGGTGGGTTGTTAGTTCTGTTAGACTCAATTAGTGGTTGTTACAGCGGCCATCGGCGACCTCCACCTATAAAAGGAGCAGTAGAGGTAGAGGTTTGGGGGGTCTTTTCGTGAGAGAAAAATAGAGAATTCCAGAGCGAGGGAGAATTCCAGAGAGAGGGGTGTTCGCTTGGTGAGAAGCGTGGGTTCAGGCCATTTCTGGCAAGCTACGGAGGAGACACGCGTCGTCAGGCTAGGTACGCCCTCCTCCAACCTCATTTAGCATCAAATTTAGTTTCCTAGAGCTTCCTTAGTCTTTCTGGATCGTTTCCAATCAAGCCAAAGGCCTCCTCTAGTCGGAATCGCTCACTGGACCTCACCGTCGCCGTTTTCTGGCGATATAGGTGGGGGTGCTGATCCAAGGCTTGTTCCTGGCCCTAGAACCCTAGGTCTACTTCTCCTAGTCTCCCTTTTGCATTTCTGCCCCTCAAGTTCCCTCTCCAACTGCCACGAAGGCCTCCACCCAAACCTCACCGGAATCACGATGTCTCGCCGGAGCCAGAGAAGAAGACTGTTCCCGGAGAAGACGCCACGCCTCCAGCCACTCCGCGCCTCTCTGAGCTTCCAGAAACGCTCCACGGAATACCCCAAGCATGCCTAAACCTTCAAAGACGAGCCCTGGGCCTCCGATCACCGCAGCGACCTCGCTTGCCGGAGAAGAGGACGTCAGTGGCAGTCGGAGCCCCCTCCGTGTCATCATCCACCATTCTCACTTCTGGAAGAGAAGGACAAGCCCCACTCGACACCTCAAAGCCTCCACGACCTCCGGATCGCCGCGCCGCAACTCCAACAATCCCTTTTCTTCCCCGACGTGGTCGCTGGAGTGCCTCGACGGCGAGGGGGACGGGTAGCTCTTTCCAGCCGTTGAAAGCTCAATACAAGCCGTTGGATCTTCTCCCCTCCTCTTCTTGCTGCCCTTGGGGTCTAATCTCAGATCAGACCACGGGAAAGCCTCTGATAGCCTCTCCGGCAGTCATCGACGGCAGAGCTCCATCGTTGACGGCCATTATTGTCATTTTCTTTTAAAAAATTAAAAAATAGTTTTATTTTAATAAAAATTTTGAAAATTCTGATCTGTTACATTTAGGTCCTATTTTTGTTACAAATAGGTCATTTTCTTACACTTAGGTCCATGCTCATTTTTCTTAATTCGTTTGAATAAAGTTTTAACTAAAAATATTGCATTATGCTCCCTAAACATTCAAAATAATGTTTTCTAGGTTTAAAAGTTTAACAAAAACCCCGGAGTTTCTTTTCATGCATTTTAATCCAATATTTTTGCCTAAAAGACCCTAAACTTCTCTAAAACCTTTCTGAATACATATTTTGCTGGTTACATTGCATTTAAACCCCTGAACTTCCTTAAAATAACACAGAATGCATGTTTTCTTTAGTTAATTTGCATTTTAGCCCCTGAACTTCTCTGAAATCATTCTGAATGCATATTTTGTTGAATAAATTGCATTTAAGACCCTAAACTTCACAAAACTCTTCTGAATGCATTGCTTCTTTGGTAAAATTGCATTATAGCCCCCACACTTTACAGATTTCACTCTGAATGCATGTTTTCTAGGGTAAATTTACTGTTTTTCCCTTGAAACTTTTAGGAACTTTCTTGAACCTTTTTCTTGGATATTTTACCCTGAATTTCCACTGAATTGCATTAATTGAATGTTTTAGTGGCAGAATTGCTTTCTAACCCCTAGGAAACACCAATGTGGCCAGAAATGCACATATTTGCTCATTTGACCTCAGGTTTCTTCATAATTGTATAGAATGTGTTTTCCTTATGTATTTTTTATGATTTGGGCTTCAAAATTTCAATTTTATTTAGAATTTGGGTTTTTTGCACAAAGGCACCTAGAATTCGTATTTTTACACTCACACATGCATTTTGCACATTTTGTCACACTTTTTCGTGCAATTTTCTTGCCTTTCTTTTTTACTTTGCTCACGCTTTTCCAACTCTTTTCGAGCTTGGTTTTCTCGCCATCTCCCAGATTCTTTTCAATTTTCGCATCTTTTGATTTGATTTGGCTTTCCATCGCCCGAGGGCATACAATAAAAGGATTAACAAAGCCGACATGGTTCCTAAAAGATGATTATTTTCCCAATTTGATTTTCTCAGATTTATCCAAATTGCCGCTAATTTGCGAGATGCCTTTCGAGAATTTCTCGCAATGCCTACATTTGACCTCAAATTAGCTTTTTCCCTTTTATTCATTTCTTCTCTTTGATTTGGCATGTTTTCATGTCATCTTTAGCATTAGCATTTAGAATAAGCAAGCACACATTTAGTAGGCCCTTGACAAGTTGGAAACCTAGAAAGACCGAGTTTTCTCAGACGCATGGGGGTGCCTAACTCCTTCCTTATGCGTAACCAGAATCCTTACCCTTTCTCTGGCCCGCATTCATTTGTACATTATATCCATTAGGCACAGAGTACACATGTTTTTTACATCTTGTTTGCTTCTTGGTTTTCTTGTGTGTTTGGTTTTCCTCGTCTTTCCATTAAAAGACTAGGTGGTGACTCCTTTCCTTATCCTTTCTCATCTTCCCTTGGTGTTTCTGTGTCTAGTCTTCTTCTTCGGATTCACCATCTTTGTCGTGACCATATCGGGTCTCCTTGAATGCTTCCACGCACCTAGTAGGGGAGAGCCGTGCAGGGTTCCACCGACATGGTCACAGGAACTAGCGACTCCACTAGGGATAACCAGATTCTAGCTTTCATTCTGGTTTCCTTACTTGCCTTTGATCTATATATATGGTGCTTGTTTGCTTGTTCTGTTTGCTTGTTCATATTTGACTAAACATGCCTTTTTGCCTTCTTTACACTGTTGCTATGCCACCGCACATGCACATGACTTAATTCATGCTTTGTTTGTCGATACTTGCTTTTATACACCTACTTGTGTGCACCACACCAGGACATGCCATGTTCATGCCTTTTGTCTGACTTATTTGGATGCCATGCTTGTGTGTTTTTCCTTTTATTTGAATTTGCCATGATTAGGAGAGTAAAGACATGTTTGCCTCCCTATCTAGTTAAAATAAAACACACAAACTCAGATGAACAAATAATAAGGCATAACTAGAGACAAATGCTCACAAATCTCTATGGTTTAATAAAACGCAAGTAAAAGACACAAAAGCATATCGCATGATTGATCATATAGGGCATGCATCATCTCTTTTCGGTCACCCACAGTTTATGAAGGACAATTCTAGTAGCCCGTTCTATAGCTTTAGCATAGGACGTGTTGCTAGTTTGTCCCCCCTTGTCTAGGGTCGTGTCGATGCTAGTAGAGGGTACAGGTCCATGCTACTGCAGGAGACGAGGCCACCAACGCACCACCCATTCACTGCCTGCGCTTCTGCCAAGATTTAGAACGAGGACCTTACTTTTCTAACCAGAGTCGAAACCCAAACCCATGAGTGTGTCCCATATGGTCTGATCCATGTGGGACATGCATGGTGAGAGAGAGCATGTTAGTAGCATTCATGTGCATGTATGCCATTCATGCCACCCTAACAATCAATTGCATAGCTAACTTACTTCTTTTGTTGTCTTGTCTTCATTTCTTCACTAACACATTAGGTTCTTTTCCTTTGTCAGGAATAGAGTTCTGTGTGCGAGTTCCTAGGTCTAAGCCTGAGAGTTTCTTTCTATAACCTCCATCTTGAGGCATTGTTCCCGACTGTCTTTCCTCGAGCTATCCGTCATTTCCGACGATAGCTCCTCGTAGGCGTCGTCCTTTCACTTGCAATTGTAGCCCCATCTTTACCCGTTTGCGGTCCGCTATGGCCCAGCGAGCTTCTGAGACTGTTACACCTGCTGCCTTGGAGGGGATTCTTGTTTCTGCCCCTCCTCCTTCTTTTACTATGTCATCAGTCATTCCACCTTCACTCCATGATAGCCACTTTCGGGCCCCTGGAGTTCCTTGTCTGCCTGTTTCGGGACACTGGCAGACCCTTAGTGGTCTGGAGCCCACAGCTAAGGCGGTTACCATGACTACCACCAGGGCATCTAATCTGATGATGCCTAGTCCTTCAGTTGACCCCCATCCACTTGACACGCAGCTGGCTACGATTGCCTCATCAGTAGGAATTCGACCTGCGGCATCCTTGAACTTCCAACCCCCTATGACATTCCTACCGCTTACTCTTCCAGCCCTCAGTACTGCTACCGATGGTTCTATCACCGTACAATCTCAACAACTTCTGGCCCTTGTGCAGAAGTTGCAAAACATGGCCTTCTCTTTTGATCCCACTCTGACTGCTCCTGTCTGTCCCATTCCCGAGGATCCTGTTCCACCTGCTCAGGCACTTCACGTTGCACCAGTTAACCCACCATTGCAGCTATCGCCACAGCTTCCTGCTGTCCCGACAACGGGCGTTATTACTCTGCTGGTAGCATCACTACCACAGCATGCACAATATATTCCTCCCTCCACTGGTGGTCAGCCTTTTGGGCTGGTGGGAATACATCAGCCTATGAACCCAACCATACTGGTTCAGCAACTGTTGCTCCCACACACAACAACACGCCCCACACAACATAACATCTCTATACCCTTGCATCAGGTACAAGTTTCTGCATGCACACCACCACAAGTAGCGCACATGCATGGGTACGTTGGTCCTCACGCCACGACACCAGGTGGCGAGATGATAGATCTGGAGGAGCACACGGGTGCTATAGGCACAGCATACGCGGGACCCACTCCGGCTGCATACTCAATGTCAGCAGCAACTCCCAATGTACTTTTCGCAAGGATGAATGACCTAAAGAAAGCTCTACGTCAAGTGCAGGGCGGGGACCGCCAGTCTTTCTCCTTCTGGGACCTCTGCTATTTCCCAGAGGTGGTACTGCTACCGAACTTCCATATCCCGGAATTTGAGAAATATAATGGGAAAGGCTGCCCAATTTCACATCTTCGAGTGAACTGTGGCGATCTCGCTCAGCTACAGGCTGACGAGAGACTTCTCATTCGCCTCTTCCAGAAAAGTCTTATAGGTCTAGCTCTAAAATGGTTCACATCGCTGGATATGTCTACCATAAGGACATGGAGTGATCTGAGCCAAGCTTTTCTAGAGCAGTACTCTTTCAACCTCGACATGGTCCCAAAGCGTGAGGACCTGGTCGCCACCAAGCAGAAGCCCCACGAACCGTTCAGGGAGTACGTTGGGCGTTGGCGAGCCCTCACATCACAAGTGCGTGATAGACCTTCTGACGAAGAGTCTATCGAAATAATAATTCGAGGGGCGCAGCCAGCCATTGGAGCTCTGCTTAGCATCCAGCCTTTGCATCCCTGATCAAAGCTGGCACCCTTGTAGAGAGCTCGCTAAATAGCAGAAGCTTCCCAGCGTTAGCAGGATTCGCAAAGCAGACCATAGCTACCAGTGGAACTGGTAACAGCAACGGTGGTAATAATGGATCCAGCACTAGCTACAGGTAGAAGAAAGACTCCGCTAAGAATGCTGTGGCATACGTAGGGGCTCCTGTTATGCCAGCCAATGTGGTGAGCTCGCCAGCTCAGAATCAGGTTGTTTACTCTCCTACACCTAGAGCACCACGCACATCACAAATCACTACCACCGCCGAACTGGTTTACCAGCCCGTACCGGCAAGGCAAGGGCGCTACCCAGGGTCAGGACGACCGCCACGCTCTAAGAGGGACTACACTCTTCTGGTCGAGCCACTAAGTGTCATACTTCCCAAGGTAGCGTCATTACTGAAGCTTCCGGAAATCCGCCCACTGCCAAACCCACTTCCACCGTGGTATAAAGCGGATTTATTCTGCAGTTTCCATAGAACCGCAGGGCATTCTACAGATAACTGCTACACACTCCGGAATGCAATTCAAAGCCTGATTGACCAAAAGGTCATCAGTATTCACACGCAGGAGGTAGAGACCGTGCCCGCTACACAAACACCTCATTCATCTGCATCCACATCTAGCAACATAGTCCACCAACTTTTGCCTGAGCATACGCTAGGAACCTCGGGAGTCTTTTTCTTTTCTTCGGATGGGGTTGAATCTTTTGATCCTTCCCTCCTCATCCACGATGTTTCAGAACCACTCTCTTATCGACTGAGTCAATCCTTCATTGAAGCTTCCAACTCTGTTGTCAATATGATCCAGTTAACTGTCCGACCGAGGCGTACGACTACCAGACCCACTATGCAATCCACCCCACCAACAATTAGCCTACTAGCCAAACCAAGACCTGATTTGACCCACCAAGCGCCAACCCCTACTCTGCCAGTTTTAGCCCTAGTAGAATTAAGGGCCCATGCTCCTGTGGTCATCAATTTGACATAGGACACCCACCATATCCCTTATAGCTATACTACTGAGATGTGTGCTGAGGTTACGCGGTCGGGAAGGGTATACAAGGCCCCGGTTCCAACTAACAAAACCAGTCAGCCTGTGACTTCATCCACTCAAGCAAGAACCCATATTCCTAGTCCAATCCCTGAAGAGACAGTCACAAGAGTTAACCCCACTGCCAAAGTTGACCCACCGGTAGCCGACATTACTGCCCAGTTGAAAAAGGTCAAGGTAGACATATCTATCTAGGATTTAATCCATACTTCAGCCGAGCATAGAGAGGCATTTCTTCGGGTCTTTCAAGCTACCCAAGTTTCTTCAACCATACAACCTTCGGCCTTGGAGAACATGGTGAGGATGATAGCCGCGCCTGAGGTCATTTCTTTCTCTAGTTCAAAACTTCCTCCAACATGGACTAATCATAACCAGCCCCTATTCATCACGGTACAATACCAAAATTTCCGCATTCCTCTCACTTTGGTAGATAATGGCGCCGGTTTGAATGTCTGCCCCTTGCGTACTGCAAGTCAGGTCAGCTTTAAATCGGAGGACATTACTCCAGCAGTAAATGGAATGACGACATTCGACAACACGCACCACGATGCCCTAGGGATCTTGATCATTCCCCTAATTGTTGGACCTGCTCATTTCGACGTCGAGTTCTATGTCATTGACCTCGGACCGTCTTTCAATCTTCTACTTGGGCGCCCTTGGCTCTACAAGCATCAGGTTATCCCCTCAACCCTTCACCGTATGATAAAGTTCTGCTGGAACAACAACATTGTCGTCGTGATAGCGGAAAACCTTGAAAAGGAAAGGGTTGAGGTAGTCTCTTCAGTGTCACTTCATATTATCCAACTTGACTCCAAACCCTTTGATGTGCTCTACCGTGTCGACCGTTTTGAACCGGTCAATTTTATTCCGATTCTTGAGCGTGCCAGTCATTTGGTTGCTTTTGGCAACCCCGTTTTTATGGTCAAGAATCTATGTCAGAGATGGGGGTATGAGAAAGGAGCACCTCTCGGACGGAATGGCCAAGGAATCACAGGACCGATTGCTACAAAGAGGAGACGTGAACTTGAAGGACAGGGATACGAGCGCATGATGCAAGACAGATACGCGAAGCGTCGTAAGTTTCCAAAGCTCGTTATTCCACGAGATTTAAATAATTTTATCAGTACGGGATTATTGGATCCCAATCGAAGTTTGATGCTTGCAGAACCTGAGCTAGACAAACCGGTTGATGGGCCTAAATGGGTATGTGTAGAGGATTACTATTCGTAGGAGGAAGTTATGGACTTTGGAATGGGTTCAACATCATCCATGTCCCCAGGGATAGCTATGCTAGCGTTGCCGCCTCTGGAGTCAGCGGAGGGTCTGTCTAATAATCCGATTACAGTTTGGGATGCAGCAAGGGTAGAATCAGCAATAGCAGCTTCAGAGCGACAGTCAGTTTTGAAGGGGTTGCAGCCAGGGCAGTCGGAATCAGTGCCTGAGGTGTTGAGAACTACCAGCGCATATTATGTAGATTTCGCTTCTGATGAAGAGGAAGGAGATGCCGTGGTAGCTCAGATGGATAACATGCTCAGCGATCTGGAAGTTTTATTTCAAGAGCAGTTATCAATACTGGCCGAGGATGCGCAAAATGAGCTTAGGCACCAGAAAGGAAAGGCAGTAATGATCGAGGACATAGAGGAGTAGACAGTTACATAGGGTCAGTCTGCCATCATGACCCTGGAGGAGAATAAATCTTTAAACGCTAGACCAGAGGAGTTCATCTCCTATCAGCTGGGAGGCGGGTCTAGGTGGTACTATCAGTCCTGGCCCTACTTGAGTAGTGGGGTCCAAAAAAAAGATCCTAAGCTAGGCTCAAGAAGGAAACTCGGGCGGCAGCAATCACATCAGTCAAGCAAAGGACAGCTACCCACTTGTTGCACATGCTGTACAGAGACAACATGATAATAAATGCTTTTGTTTACTAGAAGTGAAACAGTCGGACACAAGTTCGGAAACAGCAGAACCAGAAATCATTAGGGGTGCATATAAGAAAACTAGGGTTACAGTGACTATTCTAAAGCAATATCAAGGGCAGAATGCTGAGAAAGTGTGCACCTTTGAAGACACAGACCCGTTGTGCTAGCAAGAAGTCCTTCTTGAACTCATTGCATATGGAGAAGAGGAAGATGCAGAGGTGGAAGAGGAGAGTCATGATGCACCAGAATTCCAGCCTTACGATGACGATCCTGAAGGCCTAAACCTGCATGTAGAAGAAGAGACAGAGACTGTGAATATTGGCACCAATGAAGATGTCAAAGAAGTGTGGATAAGCACCAGACTCCCAGCACAGGCCAAAGCAGAACTCGTCGAGCCTCTTCGAGAATACGCAGATATCTTTGCCTGGAGTTACGATGACATGGTTGGTTTAGACGTCGAGGTAGTGGTGCACACATTACCACTTAAACCTGACGTCAAGCCAGTCAAACAGAAACTGCGCAAATGGCGACCACAGTGGCTCCTGAAATTGAAGGAGGAAATAATGAAGCAGCACAAAGTTAACTTCCTAAAGGTTGTCCTTTACCCGGAATGGTTAGTGAATGTGGTTCTGGTACCCAAGAAAGATGGTCGGGTCCGAATGTGTATCGATTACAGAGACTTAAACAAAGCCAGCCCAAAGGATGAGTTTCCACTCCCACACATTGATGTACTGGTAGATAATACTGCAGGACACAAAATGTTGTCATTCATGGATGGATTTTTAGGATTCAATCAAATCTGAATGGTAGAAGAGGATATGGAGAAAACATCCTTTATTACCCCATGGGGAGTGTTCTACTACAGAGTTATGCCCTTTGGGCTCAAGAATGCTGGGGCCACATATCAGAGGGTAATGACAACTTTATTCCATGATCTCATGTACCAAGACATCGAGGTTTACGTGGATGATATGATTGCTAAGTCGAAAGAGCCTGAAGAACACATTGCTTGTTTGAGGAAGTTGGGATACATCATTAGCCAAAGGGGAATCGAGATAGATCCGAGCAAGGCCAAAGCCATCATTGAGATGCCTCCCCCTACAATAGAGAAAGAAGACCGAGGGTTGCTGAGGCAGTTACAGTAAATCAGCCGATTCATTGCCCAATTAACACCAATTTGTGAACCAATCTTCAAGCTTCTGAGGAAGAATGCACAGGTCCACTGGAGTGAGGAGTGCCAAGAAGCATTTGACAAAATCAAGAAACTCTTGGCAAGACCACCAGTCTTAGTTCCTTCGACACCAAGGCGTCCTCTGTTGCTTTACTTGTCAGTGACACAGCATTCAATAGGTGTAGTCTTGGGCCAACATGATGAAACAGGTCGCAAGGAGAGGACCATTTATTACCTGAACAAAAAAAAATCAATGATTGCGAAGTTAAGTATACTGCAATCGAGAAAGTTTGCTTGTCCCTTATCTGGGCCACACAGCGCTTAAGGCACTATATGATGGCATATCTAGTTCTATTATTGTGCCGACATGATCCTATGAAATACTTGTTTCAGAAGCCAGCACTTGTGGGTAGATGTGTCAAGTGGCAAGTGCTTTATCTCAGTTTGACATCACCTTTGTCACTCAGAAGTCAATGAAGGGACATGTTGTGGCAGATCACTTAGCAGACTTACCCTTGCCGGAATACCAACCCTTGCAGACCTAGTTCCCTGATGAGGATATATTGTTCGCCATGGAGTAGGAAGAGCTAGAAACACCTCGAGATGAAGACCAGTGGCAGCTTTGCGTTGATGGCGCAGTTAATAGGAGGGGCATGAGTATCAATGTAGTGCTGGAAACTGCACAGGGACAGATGATCCCGCTTGCTCGAAAGTTAACCTTTGTATGCACCAATAATGTGGCGGAGTATGAGGCATGTATTCTTGGCTTGCAGGCAGCATTAGAACATGGTGCATAGAAATTACATGTGCATGGTGATGCCATGTTGGTTATTTCTCAAGTAAATGGCAACTCAAGAACCAAAGACCTGAAATTGGTTCCATACCACAATCATCTCTTAAAGCTGATGGCCAAGTTTGAGGAGATACGCTTTTCCTTTATGAACAGGGTCAAGAATGCTTACACAGATGCATTGGCTACTCTTGCGTCCTGGTTGTCCATACCGGAGTATGACACAGTGAAGGTGTCAGTAACCTGCACAGATCAACCAGCACACTGCATGAGCATAGAAGAAATAGATTCCACGGTACAGCTCCCTTGGTATCATGTGTAACCAAGCCGGCGAGTAGGATCGCAAAAAGATGTGAAACAGTCGGCAAAATCACGTCGAAAAAGCAAAATAAAATGCAAAATGCAGGAGTCACCACCTAGTCTATTATGGAAGACGAGGAAAACCATAAACATGAAGAATCATGCAAAAACAATAAGGACAGGTCTGCGAAAACTAAAAGATGTGGGTAA
>JAMKQA010007031.1:0-23941 GCA_024699735.1 Posidonia australis
AGACTTAGAGGAGTCACGAGAAAAGGATAAAGGCTATTCCTAGGGGACTAGGACTTAGAAACTCGGATCTCCTTCGGACTTACAGGAGTCACGAGAAAAAGAATAAAGATTGTTCCTAGAGGAACAGGAATCAGCGATTCGGATCTCCTCCGGACCTAGTAGAGTCACGAGAAAAGGGATAAAGGCTATTCCTAAGGGTTCAAGAATCAGCGACTCGGATCTCCTTCGGACTTGGAGGAGTCACGAGAAAAGGGATAAAGGTTATTCCTGAGGGATCAAGAATCAACGACTCGGATCTCCTCCAGATATGGAGGAGTCAGGAGAAAAGGGATAAAGAATTAGCGACTCGGATCTCCTTTGGACCTAGAGGAGTCACAAGAAAAGGGATAAAGGCTGCTCCTGGGGATCAAGAATTAACGACTCGGATCTCCTCTAGACCTAGAGGAGTCACAAGAAAAGGGATAAAGACTGCTCCTGAAGGACCAGGAATCAGTGATCTCCTCCGGACCTATAGGAGTCATGAGAAAAGGGATAAAGGTTGGTCCTAGGGGACCAGGAATTAGCGACTCGAATCTCCTTTGGACCTAGAGGAGTCACAAGAAAAGGGATAAAGGCTGCTCCTGGGGATCAAGAATTAACGACTCGGATCTCCTCTGGACCTAGAGGAGTTACAAGAAAAGGGATAAAGACTGCTCCTGGGGGACCAGGAATCAATGATCTCCTCCAGACCTAAAGTAGTCATGAGAAAAGGGATAAAGGTTGGTCCTAGGGGACTAGGAATTAGCGACTCGGATCTCCTCTAGACCTAGAGGAGTCACGAGAAAAGGGATAAAGGCTATTCTTGGGGGACCAGGAATCAACGACTCGGATCTCCTCCCAACATAGAGGAGTCATGAGAAAAGGGACGAAGGCTATGTGCAACTTGCTTACTAGCTAGGAGATTTGTTCTTGTCTGTAGCTCATTTTCTTCGTTGTGTGATTGCTCTGCCTGTCCACTTGATGCTATTGGTACTGATCTGGATGAACTGTTGCTCGACTGCATTGATGCAAGGAGCCTGGCCTGATAAGGACTTCACGAGGGCATTGTTTCCTCCTCGAATAGGATGGACTTGTTGGATGATTTCTGACATCTCCTTGGTTCACTGTTGTGTCACTGGCTGACTTCTTGGGAGTTAGACTTTGGTACTGGACTGTCAACTGCGCTCTCGCCTGCTGATTAGGGGAGTACGGATATTCTGACTTTGCTCTGATCTCAGAGGCTCATGGCTATTGTTTTCCTCGTTTCTGCGCTCGAGATATGGAGGCGACAACATGTTCTGGACGAAGATACTGTCCCAAGAAGGGTCAACCAACAGGACAGTTGACATGCTCCTGATTAACGGGGAAGGTTATCACCACAAAGGCAGCTGACATGTCCCTAGTGTACGGTGTCCTCTGCCAGGTCTTTAGCTGAAGAGCAGCTGACATGCCCCTAGTTTAGGACCCAGCGGGACCTTGAAAAGTGGACAAGTAATAATGCATGTAAGAATGATGGTGTTGTGTTGTGTTATCCCTCATAATTTGGAATGCTAATCATTCCTGTTATGAGAAGAAAAGAAGACCTCAGTTCATATGACACTACCTGGACTTCTAGGCTGTTGATGGCTCTTTGGGATGAATTATTCAGTAGGTTAGGCTCTGTGCCAAACTCTTGGGGACTTAAACCTACTTTTTTTGCTTTTGGCTTATTTCTTTTCTCCCTCTTAGGCTCGTAGGCTCGCTCTAACCCTCGCTTGGGGGTAATGGGCATCCGGATTTGGAAGGGACTGCTGGAATTGTATGTAAGGGGTGGCTAGTCCCTTTGGTCGCTTGGTCATTGGAATGCCTGCTTCGACTCCTCCCTAAAGTAAGTGATGGAGATAAAGTTGGCCTACTTACCTCTCTTTGTTAGGGCTAACTTCTGTCTTTGACTTCTGTCTTCTTATTTCTTTTGCGCCCTTGTGGGTATGTTTATTTTCCTATTTTGGCTCACACTCATGCTCGCTCCTAACATTTTAGCTCCCTCTGGAGGTGTAAGTTCCTATGGGAGTTTGGACATTTCGCCTAACCATGTTTGGGTGGTAGCTCCCTCGCTCGCTAGAATGTCTAGGTAGTATCAACTGAAGAGGTGTAGACCCTTCTCAAGCAGGCTAGCTATTCCGATTCTCGTCATCGGGATGTGATGTTGATGCTTTTATGCATAGATGCATATAGTTATTAACGTGCTTAAGTTACTGATGCGCATGAAAATAAAAAGGCAAATGCTATGGATTAAATGCACTTGGATCACCATTTATTTAGAAATATGCATGCATGATGGAGTAATAGATGATGCATGATGCGCAAAAGGATACTTTGCAAGGTGAGGATACACGCCTTCCTCTCATTGGTAATACTTCTTCAGATAAATGTGTTGACTAGCTCAGGTAGCTCGACGTTGTCCATGTCTTCGAGGATTGCTACGCCTCCTGAATAGACTTGTTTGATGATGTAGGGACCATGCCAGTTAGGTCGGAATTTGCCTCGATCGTCTGAGAAATGTATGGCCCGCAGAACCAGATCGCCAGGTGCGAAGCTCCTAAGTCGGACTCTTTTCGGATATGATCTGGTCATTCTCGCTTGGTAACAGCGGACATTGTACATGGCCTGTAGTCTACGCTCGTCGATCAAATTCAGTTGGATGTATCGGTCCTCGATCCATTTGGCTTCTTCTAGCTCAGCCTCCCTCAAGATTCTGAGTGATGGGATTTCTACCTCAGCTGGTAGGACTGCTTCTATGCCATACACTAGTGAGTAAGGTGTCGCTCCTGTTAAGGTCCGGATCGAAGTTCTGTTGGCCCATAACACATAGGGGAGCTTTTCGTGCCAATTCTTTTGTGTCTCGGTGCTTTTCTTCAGGATCTTGATTAAGTTCTTATTTGTTGACTGCACGGCACCATTCATCTGTGGATGGTACGGAGAAGATATGTGATGTTTGATCTTGAGGCTCTGCAGATAGTCCTCCAATCTCTGAGCTATGAAATTCTTGCCATTGACTAGGATACACCCCGTATCGGGCTATGATATTGTTCTTGATAAACTTTTCTGTGGCTACAGCTGTGACAGTTTTGTAGGAGGCCGCTTCTATCCATTTGGTAAAGTAGTCTATGACCACCAGGATGTAGCTGTGGCCATTGGATGATGTCGGATGGATGGCTCTGACGACGTCTATTCTCCAAGTAGAGAAAGGCCACGGTGAAGACATACTGTGCAGTTGCTGAGAAGGAGTATGTATGAAGTTCCCATGGACCTAACAGTTGTGGCATCTACGCACAAAACGACAGCAATCTACCTCCATAGTTGACCAAAAGTAGCCTTGCAACATGATCTTCTTAGCTAGCAATATTCCATTCATGTGGGGGCCGCACGCCCCAGCATGGATTTGAAGCATCAAGGTATCAGTCTCCTTCTTGTCGACACACCGCAAAAGCATCTGGTTATATGACCTTCTGTACAGATGTCCTCCGCCCAACACGTATTTTGGCGCTAGGCACGCCAAGGTCTTCTTATCTACTGTTGATGTGCCAGTTGGGAGATCGTCCGATTCCAGGATGGTCTTGATGTCATGATACCAAGGGAGCTCTGCTGACGGGTTTACTTCCTCTATGCTCATACAATGGACGGGCTGCTCCGCTCGAATGACCGATACGTCGACTATGCATTCTTCAGGTATTGAGAGCCAGGAGGCAAGAGTTTCTAGTGCATCTGTGTAGGAGTTTTTGGCTCTACTCATGAAGGAAAAGCGCACTTCTTCAAACTCCTTGACAAGCTGTAGGAGATACTCGTTATATGGCACCAGCTTTGGATCCTTGGTTTTCCATTCACCATTGATTTGGAATATGACTAACATGGCATCCCCGTGCACCTATAGTTTACGTGTGCCATGCTCTAATGCAATTTGCAGTCCCATGATGCACACCTTGTACTCGGCTTCATTATTGGTGCACTCCAAGTTGAACTTTTTTAGAAAAGGGGTCATCTGTCCCTATGGTGTTAACAATACCGCGTAGATTCCTCAACCCCTCTTGTTGACGGCTCCGTCGAAGTATAAATGTCATCGGAATTTGTCTTCTGGCTCCTTAGAGTCTGCATGTCTCATGGCGAATAGGATGTCTTCATCCGGAAACTGCGTCTGTAATGGCTCATACTATGGCAACGATAGCTCAGCTAAGTGGTCTGCTACTACTTACCCCTTCATTGATTTCTGTGTGACAAATGTAATGTCGTATTGAGACAACATCACCTGCCATTTCACGCATCGCCCCATTAATGCTAGCTTTTGGAAAAAGTACTTCATGGGATGATGTCGGCATAGGAGAAGGACCAGATATGTCATCATATAGTGTCTGAGACGTTGGGTGGCCCAGACAAGGGATAAACAGATCTTCTCGATGGGACTGTATCTGGCTTCGCAATAGTTGAACTTCTTGCTCAGGTGGTAGATGGCTCTCACCCTATGTCCTGTTTCATCGTACTGTCCAAAGACTACGCCCATGGAGTGTTGGGTGGTAGAGAGATACAACAACAGAGGTGACCTTGATGTGGGTGGAATCACGAAGGAAGACTTCGTAAGAAACTGTTTGATTTTATCGTGCGCAACTTTACGTTCCTCGTTCCAGTGGATGATCTGTATGTTCTTTCTAAAAAGCTTAAAAATGGACTTACAAATGACAGTAAACTGTACGATAAATCCACTTGGTGCTTGACACACTAATTAAGATGGTATTCTGTAATGTGTTGCAACAAGGAGCTCCGATGAACAAAAAAAAATGGGATATGTACGATATGTTTGGGCTGATCCAGGAAAAAAGCACGGGAATTAACGGAAAGTATTATATTATACGAGGTTGGACGATTTTGATTGTGTTTATGTGCGCGCGTGGGTCCTTGACAGATGTCTAGAAGAACGCTTGCGTGAAGATGACGTGGACGTTCAAAGAGTTTCTGACAAATGGGAAGTTGCTAGGTTTCAGTATAATTCACCGACAAGCAGAGCTTTGGGGTTTCTTGCGTAAATGAAGGGCTTGAATAATTGATGTTGCTGCGTTCATGGGCCCCTGGTAGCCATCTAATGAATGGAATTTGTGGGGTCGAGCTTGGTGGTGCGGCCTCAAGCCTTTGTGCGTTAAAAGTTAATCTTGACAAGCTAAGGTAGTATTTGGTAATATTTATGAAAAAATTTGATTATTCTTAGATATAGTATTTATGCATAGACAAGAAGCTAACGTATTGAAATAACATGGTGTAAAAAAAAAAAATGTATCATTTAGTTTTTCTGAAATATATGCTCTCTTTTTTTCAAAAATTGATTCTAATAATTGTTATTAAACGAATCCTAAGTTGTTCGAATCGATAAGTGAGATTGAAGATCGTTGTTTTTATGATGCACCTACTTTGATTGTCCTACATTTTGTTTTAATACAAGGTTTCTTTTGTGTCAATGACATAGGATATTTTGCCTGGCCCACCTCAGGTTAAAAGACTCGGACAAACAATTTATAGACATCCAAATGGCAGGCCCATGGATCTAGCAAGGTGCACAAGATTATCTATGTAGAGGCCGTCCGAATGCTTGCTCTAATACCAACCGATGTGTCTGTTTTGAGATCCTTTCCAACCACAACATACGATTCTTCCGACACACCACAATCCTCATGCATGCAACACCACCTTCTACCAACTATGCCTATAAGAAGCCAACGTCTGAACTTTTTTTCTTGGACATGGCACGTGATCTCCCCTATACCACATTAATGAATGTATGGTTCTATTTGCAGTTCATTAATGTATCTCATCAATGCAAGTATAAATCCCTATGCACACAGCGACACTGCTTGTCCTTTACAGTTCTTAGTAGACATCCCAAAGTACATGTCGAGGACTCTCCAGACCATGCCTTTTGTTCCTAACAAACATGCTAAAGTCCCCTAATCCATCTGACAAAGTTGCCTGACCAATTGTTGGAAACACCTCACCACACATGACATCTTGTTAGGGTTTCCCTTGCATTCAAGACAATACTCCTAGTGAATATACTCTACCATCGTCTCCCTCGTATAAATAAGTCCTATCACTGGGATGAGGTAAAGCACCTTTTTGGACTTCAGAATTTTGATTTTTAGACTATTTTCACTAGAATTTTCCCATGAGTTGTCACTTATGATCCTCTTTTAAAAACCTAATTTCCCCTCATGTTTAGGCATCAAAGTACCCTTGGATGGTTGATTGAGGTACTCTGATTGTTATCTTTTCGTGCTTGTAGGCTACACTCTCTTGCTAGACAACTATTTTGGTTTAGCACACGTACCTAACTCCAAAACTAACCAACGACACACAAGTGGTCCAAAGAGGTGAAATAAGTCAACATTTGATCATCATAGAAGTTGATGAGATCAACTTTAGAGGGAACTAAAGATAGACAAGAATGTTTTATTCCAAATGTTTACATCACTTTTTATCCAAAAACACAAAAGGCATGGTTCCGTTTGATTGAAACAAATGAAGGAGTCTTATTTCAAAATTCACATCTCTGTTTCCGTCAATTTATAAAACTAGTTTTTCCTAAATTAAAACTTGAAAATTCATCTTCTAAACCTTCTTTTTGTTTGAATACTATACTACTTGGGAAAAAAATTAATTCATTAGTATCTATGCACATAATTCAATGAACTAAAATACATAAGATGTGTTTGTTTGCAATTCCCAAGAGATTTATCCACTCCATCACCCACAAGATGCCTACACTTGCAAACAAACAACCTTATTCTAGGAGTTGAGATCGAAGCAATTGTTGCTCCCTCTATAGTGAATGCTAAAGAAATTTGGGAGTGACTAGGATGCAAAGCTCGATGGAAGTAGTTGGGAGAGCAACTATAAAATCCATCCTACTCATGCTTGTTAGAGGAATTTTAGAAGAAACTAGCATAAAATTACCATTGATTGTCACCGATTTCACCAAGTTAATATACTTGTAAATACCAATCACTAATTGTCTTTTTCTTTCTCAAAAAGCTCCACTCAAATAAAAAAGGGTTTTTGAAGGACCTTCGATCGGGGAATTCAGTGTATGTGAAGGTGAAGCAAAGGATTTTCGGTGATAAAACATCAATTGGCTTCACATACTTGTGGGGATTTTAGATTTGTTAACAATCTTAACACACGATGACCTTTTCCTCAACTTCGCCACCACCATCCACCTCCTCGACACATGTGCACCAGCAGCAGATGTGCAAAATCTCTCCACCCTCACCTCCTATGTTCACGCCGACATCGTAAAGTCTAGTCAACAACACCTTCCTCCATCGTAAAGTCTCGCACCATGCCAAGAAACTATTCGACCAAACGCCCGACAATGACGTCGTGTCATGGACTACACTGGTCTCCAGCAATTGCCATGACACATTATGCAAAATGCTAAGTGTGTTCAGGGATGTGCTTCGCTTGTAAGAAGGTGAGGATGCACCATGGCCGAACAAGTTCAAAATTCACAACTGTATTGAAGGATTGTGCTGTGGAGTAGGAAGGTAAGGAGTTTTTGTCATGTTAATTACAAAGTTTATATGCTAATTTTATCAAGGACAGAGTCTATCCACTGTTCATCGAAGGACATGATAGGAAAGTTCTTCATTGGAGAGCTATGGGATCAAGGTTTTTGCAAACATCACTTTTTTTAAGAGTCAACTCTCTTTGGGAGCATGGATCAAATGCAATTTTAGATGGATCATCTACGCCCTAGACCAAATGATCCAACTCGGTTCCTCTAAACAAACACAACCATAGTCTTCGTCAACAACTTTTCTTTTATTTTTTTTGTCTCAACCAATCAATTGTGATAATTTCATATAATTATTTCTCATTGATTAAGGCATTGCAATAGATCTCACAATGCTTAAAAATACTCTTAATATTGAAATTTTCTTCAATTGTATATGTCTTACATTATTATTTAGATATTCTTTGCTGCAATCGCATAGTGCTTTGACGTGTTTGGAAATACCTAACATAAAAAATACCATTACATTAGTTAACTAGCCCTATAAAAATTGAACACATGTATACTATTTATACTACTTTAAAAATTATTTAATTTATGTTTTAGCCCCTTTAAAATTGACATTTGAAAGTTGTTTAAAGCTTGTCATTTCTCTTACCACTAGGGATGAAGCCAAGATTTTTTGCTTATGGAGGCTCAATAAGGTATATAAATTTTGAACATATACATAGTTTGATAATGAGGTTTTAAATATTAAATAATTATTTGTTAAGTCCATGTAATATACTTAGTCAATTCATATCATTGTTAAATTTGTCAAAGTATCAAGAAAAGCTTGTATTCCAAAAAACTTTTAAGCTTTTTGTTCGCCAAAATAAATGTGGGCTGCCTCCCACCTTGCTTGCCATTCACTAAGGTAAGATGACACATGACATATACTTATTCCAAATCTTAACATATGACAAACTCGAACAATTTCGCAATTGGCATGACACAAAATCAAACTTTTTATTTTCTTAAAACTCTTCTAATTTTATCTATTAAAGATTTAATGATTACTTATTACAAATAAATTAATTCTTTATCATTCTATGATTTTTTAATTTCTCAAAATTATTCCTACTCAATCAATTTTGTTAGTTTCTAAGTATTTGTATCATTAATAAATGTACATCTACCATTTAATAAATTCTCTCTGATCTTGGACCACATGTAATATAACGTCAAATGCATATATTATGTCTTCACTTTACTCCCATTACCATCCAAGAATTATGTACATATTCCATCGTTTTGTTACACATATAGATAAATACAAATAATTGAAGTTCTTTTTCTAATTTTGTTCTTTTGATTATTCATTCTCAATTGGTAATTCTAAATTCTTTCTACTAATTATCACCTTAAATCAATTGTACCATTCAAAGTTTTTTTTTTAAATGAAAATGACTACATGTGAAATAGAAGTGTTGAGATGAAATGTCCTTTAAAAATATATAGTTCAAAATATTTGTTGGAATGTGTGACTATTCAAGTTTTTAAGTCTACATATTTCAAAAAACATACATGAATTAAGTTTAACATATTTTAGACCTATAATTATTCTTATGAAGTTTTAAATTCAACTAATCTTAAATAAGATTATTCTTTTTTTGTACAAATGTTGTATGTTCTTAAGAAATTCATATTGTGTTGGAAAAATCCATGTTATAATGAATTATTTAATATTTCTTAAGATAAGTTATTTATAAAATCATTAAATATAATACCTAATAGTGTTATTTCTAATTACTATGAATTGTAAAATAAAGCTACTAGAAAGAAAATTTTGATTAGAATTACCTTACATCCAATTCTTTAATTGTAATATGTGGAAAAGTGTGGATCAAGGCTCTTCTTAGTTCTGACATACTTTGGCAATTCTAATATACTATGACTAATAACTAATTAATTTTCGAACCAACCCATTTACAATCAATTATATGATTTATAAATACTATATATTGGGATGAGTTAACAGACAAATGTTGTGTCAATTCCTCAAGGGACGTGACAATAGAATTTTGAACCAGAGATTTTGATCTTTGTTTATATTTACTAGATTATTTAATATAGTAATAATAGTTTATTTAATATTTCTTAAGATAATATATTTATAAAATTATGAAATATGTGGGCTAACAATGTTATTATATCAACTAATATTCCAAGACCATTAAATTTTAGTCATTTAGTTTTATAAATTTATAATTTAAATAAGTGAATAATTAATGTCAGGTGTAAGCATACTCTTATGTTATCATATTACATTTTAAAATATATTTGAAAAAATTATAAATAAAAAAAAATAATTTTTTTTTTCTTAATACATATTTTACAAACTCATAATTAGGCATGTATAATCATGTCGATGGACCAGTGTACACATAATAAGAGCATATTACCATTTACTATCAAAATAACTATCAAAATATAGATCGTTATTAATAAACTTGATTATCAAAATATCTATTTAAAACAAAACATATACCAATCGTATTAATCTATATTACTTTTACACAAAATTAACCACATAAATGTATCAGAATAACTTAATTTCATCTTTTAATTATTTCAAAATAATTAATCTAGAATAAGAATGCTATTATTTGAAATGTATTTTAATTTTTACACGAAAAAAAATTTAAAATAAAATAATAATTACTGTTCGAGATTTATTACTGTCATCAACCTCTAAAAACCGTGCGGACGGTAAGCTGGGAGTGAGGAGCTCCCCACCCAACCGAAGTCCCTTCCCTTTCCCATCTCCCATCGAGAAATCAATACCACCCCCTCCATTAACTAGACATGACAAGTATATTCATCTTCATCATACCATATCATATCCTTCCGGCTTTCCCCCATGATGACATCCGCCCATCCTCCTATACCACATCATCATCATGTATCCTCTCCGTTCATAACATAAACGTTAACACAAGAACAGCAATCTCCACCGCCATCTCCCAACATACGCCGCCCATAACTCCACTCCCGACGCCTTCTCTCCCTTCTCTCTCCACCTCTCCCTTTCTGCCGCCGACTGTGCTGTGCCCCCTCACTTTCGTACCACCACCACAACCCCCGTCTTCTCTCTCTCTCCCCCCCTCTCTCTCTCTCTCTCTCCGTCCTCCCATAGATAAGAGTTAGAGAGAGAAAGGAAAAGAAACGCAAACATCAACTGTTGCAAAGGCTTAAAAGCTAGAACTAGAAAACATCACCACTGGGAACAAGAAGAAGAAGAATTCTTTTGTTGGTTGGAATCATATTGTGTTCTGGGTTCTCCTAAACTTCCTTTTTTCTTTTTTTACTTTCATTCTTCTACTTGTACCCAGAAGAAGAAGATGGACGGAGGAGGAGGAGGGATGAGATTGAGTGGTGCTGCTGGTGGTAGCGCTGGTAGTGGTGGTGGTGGTGGTGGTGATGCTGATAGTGGTAGTAGCAGCAGCTCACATGGTAACATTCTAGATCCATCAGCCCAAGAGTTCCACCCTTCCTCCTTCCTCCTCCACCACCAATTTCCTCTCCTCCCCCACCAAATTTACTTCCCCTACCCTTCTCCCGCTCCTCCGCCACCTCTTCCTCTCCCTCCGCCACCACTACCACCGGTGCAGTACACACGCCCGGCCTACGTCAGCCACGGGCCGACGGAGGCGCTGCCGGACGCCATCGAGACGAGGTCGTTGCTCCTGACGTCCGTGCCTCCCAATGTCACCGAGGGGCTGGTGAGGATGGAGTTGGAGGGGTTTGGAGGTGTGAGAGCGGTGGACATGTCGAGGCTGTTCGAGGAGGGGATCGTGACGGTCCATTTCTACGACCTCCGGAGCGCGAGGTCGGCGATGGACGGGGTCCGGGGGCAGCACGTGAGGCAGCAAGGGAGGGTGTGGCATCAGATGCAGCAGCAAGGGAATTGGGTTGAGATGGGCAGCGGTGGTGGGCCAGATGGGTTGGTGGTGGGGAGGGGAATGGTCGGCGGGAGGGCGGTGTGGGCGCAGTTTGCGCCAGAGATGCCGGTCGGGGTCGATGGGTTTGGCAATGGGTCGTTGGTTGTGTTCAATTTGGATCCTACCGTTTCCTCTGATGATCTCAGACAAGTCTTTGAACCCTATGGTATGAACAACCAACTACAGTAGCAACAACAAGAAGAAGAGATGGTGGTGGTGGTGGTGATGCACTTTTTGGTTTTTGGGTTGGGGTTTAATTTGGTGTTTCTGATTTCTCCCTCTCTCTCTTTTTTTTGTTCTTTAGCTTGTTTTGGTGATGAGAAAGGGATGTTTCTTTGGTTTTGGAATCTGACTTTTGCTTTTATTTATTTTTACTTCTTCCTTTTTGGGATTTTTCATTTCTTATGTGAGGAAAGAAAGGAAAGGAATTCTTCACCAGTTTGTGTTTTTTCTTAAGTCTTTTAAAATTTCCCTCTTCTCTAGTCCAGTATATTCAAATCCGGTCTTTTCTCTCTTCACCAGTTTTAGTTTCTTCTTGCACTGGCAAGCCAATTTAATTTCCAGTAACAGATAATCGAGTTCTCTTTTTTTCATGATTTGCTTGTTGGGTTTTGATGTTTGATGGGAGTATGTGAAATGGGTTACTTGCAGGGGCTGTGAAGGAGACAAGAGAGACACCAATGAAGCCCAGACACAAGTTCGTTGAGTTCTACGACGTGAGAGATGCAGCTCGAGCTCTTCTTGGACTCCACGGGAAAGAGCTTTTTGGGAAAAAAATAGCCATCCAGCTCAGTAGACCAGGTGGCAATGGAAGGAGGTCTGATCTGGCCTAGTTTCTTCCTGCTCTTGTTGATCATGTTCATCATCTTCTTCTTCTTCCTCCTCCTCCTCCTCCTCCTCCTCCTCTTGGGTTAATTTGGACCCACATGTTGATATACACTACAAAATTGTACTTGCCACTATTGCCACTGGGAGTTAGCTCTAACAGGCGTTCCTGCTTATCTCTGTCACCAGCAATTATTGCAGGAAAAGCTCCATTCACCAAGCCATCCAATTGCCACCCAGATTGGTTGGGCTCCCTCGCACCTCCAGTGGCAAGTCCTCGTCCTCTTCCAGCCATGGCCGGGGTGGAGGGGGGAGCCCTCCTCTATATTCAGAAGCCAACAACAGTAACAATGATACTAGTAGCATTGAACAACAAAAAGAACATTTCATGCCACCCAAGAGGTCATCGTCTGATCGTAAACATGCATCATCATCTTGTTCTTCCACCTCCAAGCAAAAGAACTGGAAAAACCAGCACAGGAATCGTGCATCTGCTGAAGCTAGATTTCTCATCAAAGGAGGAGACACCACAATGGAAGGAGGTAGTGGTGGTGGAGGATCAAGTAGTTCATCTTCTGCTTGCAGGGATTCGAGAACAACTGTCATGATCAAGAACATACCCAATAAGTACAGGTTGGAATGATGCTTCCTCATCTCCCAACATACACAGTGCCTGCAAACTCTATGTGTCTCTCAAACAGATTCTAGACCCATCTGGGATTCTATTGATCTTTATTGACTTGGAAAAATTTTAAAAAAAACCACAGTGGCTCCTGATCATTCCTGTTATTTCATGGGCACAATTTAATTTTGGATGTTTTCTGGTTGTGTGGTTTGTTGTTTGCAGTCAGAAGCTGCTGTTGAACATGTTGGACATCCACTGCATCCACTGCAACGAGCAGATTGTTGCCGAGGAGGACGAGGAGAGGGAACCGTTCTCTTCCTATGACTTCGTCTACCTCCCTATCGATTTCAAGTAAGTTATTTTGGTATGTTTCAGAATCTCAGGAAACTACAGATACTAAAAGCAGAAAGGAAAAAAAAAAGAAAAGACTTTCATATCATCATCATGATATATATCATCAGTATCAAATAATTATATATGATGGGTGCTTTATCTAGTAGCTCTGAGGATCTTGTTCTCTATCATTGCTACTTTCTGTGCTGAAGAAGAACAACAAAAATGATGTGTAGGTTGGTTTGTTGTGTGAGGAATAAGAAAAGAAAACCCTAGAAGTGAAATCAGCTATGGTGATTTGGGGAGATGTTTTCTCCTTAGGTGTTGTCTTCTGATAACTCAAATTGTGAAAAGAAGACAGAGACCCAGCAGGGAGGAAAGGCACTTTCCCCTTCGCTGATATCAAAACCCATTTGTAAAAAGCAGCCTTTCTACCCATAATTCATATCCTCATTAAAAAAACCCGTTAATCGAATACCATAGAGAAGAAAATGTAATATTTATACATTCACACAAAACTAGATAGAGGAAGCGTAATTAATAAAAAAAAACCAAAAACAATCCATTGGTATTGTAATTGTGTTTTTGTTGGGTGCAGCAACAAGTGCAATGTAGGATATGGATTTGTGAACATGACATCCCCAGAAGCCACCTGGAGACTCTACAAAGCTTTCCATTCAAGGCCATGGGAGGTATTCAACTCCAGGAAGATCTGCCAGATTACCTATGCTCGCCTCCAGGTACTCTTCTCTCACACCTCTCTCTCTTTCAATCTCTTCCTATCTCTATCCATCCAACCTGTCTGCAACTCCAATTCTATACCCTACAAGACCACAAAATTCTTCTCTCCACTTTAATTCATGTACACACAAAACCCACAACAGTACTTGAATTCTTCCCATCTACCCACATTTTATACATTATTCCTTGAACAATGGGTTTTGTCTGGTGAATTGAGTGAGTACCTTTGCTTTCTCTTTCTTGCTCATTTCTTCTTTTGGTGATTAGGGTTTGGAAGCCTTGATGGAGCACTTCAGGAACTCGAAGTTCGCCTGTGACAACGACGAGTACATGCCGGTGGTCTTCTCACCACCCCGCGACGGAAAGAACTGCACCAGTCCCTCCACAATCGGCGGCCGCGGCGTCTCCTCCTCCTCCTCCTCCTCGGTTACCAACGTCGCGTCTGCGATGACCCTTCTTTGCCTACCATCATCAATCTCGCACGACCCAACTGAGCCTGGTGGCTCGTCTTCTCCCTCCGATGGACACGATGACGAAGAAGAAGACGACGACGACGACGACGGAGTCTAGCTAGCTAACTTGATCTCTAATCATATGATGCTGATCTTTTAGCTGTACTGTAGTTGTGATGAGATTAAATTAGACAGAAATATTATGTGTTGGAAAAAGTTGAGATTTGCAATTTTTTTTCTTGTGATGCTGATGTTGGTGTTAATTGCACACTGGAAATTTTACATGCATCTGTTGCTCACAATCTTCTCTCTCTCTCTCTCTCTGAAGTTGATTTTTTTGTTGGTGTGTGTATTTTCTCTCTCTAGAATGAAGTATAGCGGCAGGTGGGTGTGACTTGACTTTCCATTTTCTTATAGCTTAGACGGGTCTGGTGTAATTTCCAACTATGGTTATGTTTGCCGCCGTTTCTGCTGCAGAGATTTTACCAATGTTGTGTGCAATTCCTAGTCTACTCTGCTCCTTACGTGTAGCATTTTTGGTATGCACCCAGTGGTTCCCCATTGGCTTCTGGGCTGGAGAGAATCATGCTTTTTTGATATTATCATGAGATATGTGGGGTTTGTGTTTTCTTCTGGGAATTTGATGTGTTGTGATATATGGTGCCCAATGCATGGAGCATGTAAATTGTGATGGTCGGGTACCAAACCACACTTACTTTCTTCCCGGAATGGTCTCTAGCTAGTAGTGTGGGGTCATGTGTGCATGTATTGGAACTGGACTGTTACTGCCAGCACAAGAAGTATAGATCAGGGTTCTTAATTAACGGGTAAAGCAAACATTAAAACCCTACTTAAACCCAGCATTAAAACATGCATGCTTGCCTAATTAAGCTGATGATGGGAGGATTTGAAACGATCAAAGAAGAAGAGATGAGAGAAGTGGAAGGGCCTCTCTTTTCCTTCGCGATGGTAGCGAACTGGTGGTGGTGGCATCTGCGGATGAACAGCGAACATACTCCTGTTAATCTGGGCAGGACATTTAATAATCATGATGAGCTGGTGCATGCCCATTTGAACAAACAAACACACACGGACGGAAAGGAGAGGAGGAGGAGGAGGAGAGAGGAGAGAGAAGAGACAAACAGTAGAGAGAGAAACAACGGGGAGGAGGAGGAGGAGAACCAGGAGGAAGCCGGAGATGAGGAAGAAAGAGAAAGTAGAGAGGGAGCACTGGATTATTGCCCGGGTAATGCAATGCGTCCCATGCAAAAGGGTGAGTGGGACTCGGATATCGACGTGCTTGCTACTTCGGTGCCAGACAGGTCAGCCCGCGAGCCACGTCACGTGGGTGAAAGCTGACGTGGCCCATTCCCGCCCGGGGGCAGTCAGACGTTGACCGCATCCGTACACAGTTGCTTGGAGGTGGGTCGTCAGGTCAGCAGGGCCAACACAAGGAGCCAGCTGGCGGACCCCACCTGGAATGCTTCCAGGCCAGGGGGTTCAGGGTCCCACCGGGGTTGGCTCAGGAAGGGGTGTTGCAAGGGCGAACCCGGTCCACCTGGTCAGCACGAGTGGGGGAGAACTCTCCGTGACACGTGGGATACTTCTTGGTGTTTGATGTGGCAGATCGTCAAATGTTAAATCACAAGATGATCCATGGATTATTATCTTTTCACAGATCTCTGGATTTAACTTCTGAGTTGACCAATAGCCAGTGTTTGCCATGCTAGTAGAATTTACCCCTGCATGTGGTAGTGTTTAACGTCGACATGATAACCACCAATAAGCGAACATAATGGTGTGGATCCTTCTGTGTGTTCTGGTGTTGAGCCCTCCATCATTCATGCAAGGTTCAAAATCTCCTCAGATGGTAGTAAGATTTTGAATCACTTACATGTGAGCCTCAGAACAAGGTGGATGATGATCTTAGACATATCGAGATACTGCATAACGACGATCAATCTTGTGAAAAAAACATGATCAATCCTAACACAATGTATTTCTAAGACCACATCAATCTCAACATTATATAAGCAGTCTTGTTGGACCTAGTTTACTACAATTTATTGCTTGAATTTTCTTACGTCGGAGTAAGTTGGCGTCACATATTTGTTGTCTGTTAGATGGAATAGAAACATGATGGTTAACGTTGTATTCATTTAGATTCTATTTCTTCTTCTTTTTTTGCTCATAATCTTCTTGCTTTTTCTTTATACATGCAATGTCAAATAAATTCCTAAGCATTACATATCCATCTATTTTTTTTTCCCCTCATTTCTAAAAACATCGACTTCGTACCCTATGCCTTCGAAACGAAATGAAAGTAAACACAAATGAAGTGGAAAGATGTGTACCAATTGATTCAAGATTGATATTGTATTACACTGAAAATTTAATAGAAGAGTAAATAATATTTAGGTACAATTTGGAGCTTCAAATATTAAGGAAGTCTTTTCCTGAAATAGCTCCAAACATTGGGAAGTTAGCTCTCAATAGAAGCCCTCCTTTGCAAAATATTTCACCCTCTTAAGTAGTCTCCAACAAAATAATTTTGTTGTAGGTACTAAGTACCAACAAACCATCCATGAGCTTCGATTACGTTGAGGGTAAAATTATATAAATCATTTTTATAATTAACCACATAAAATTATTTTATGATCCTTTTTTTAATTCTATTGTTTTGTTTCAAAGTATTGACCCATCAATTTGTAGTTCATATTAATTTATATATCTACATATTAATGTTATTATTGATAGATATATATTTTCTAAGATTCCAATAAAAGTATACCGGAATCAAAACCTAAAGCATTATTACTTAAATGAGGGTATAGATCATGAATTGGACGAAAAGATAATAAAATTTACAAAAAAGTAATAAGACAATAAGATCGTAAGATCACTTAGGCCTCTCATTTTGGTATTCTATGTAATCCCAACTTTTTAATTGAAATGTAACCTTTTCCTTAAAACCTACGGTTTCACTTGAGTAAATACAAGCTGAATGTGACGTTGAATGTTCCCTTCAAGGATGGAGAAATGAGAGCAAGATCAAATCTGAGACCCATCTCCCCTTCTGATCAACTGTTCACACACCATGAACAGTGGCATAGAGCTTTGTTTTTGGCTGAAAAAAGTGAGACAGCAGAGAGAAAGCAAGTGAGGACATGAAAAGAACAGTAGTTGTTCTTACTTCACACGTGCGGTATACGACAAAAAAAAAACCCACACAGCTTCCTTTTAACTCCGTTGGAAATGGGCAGGAGGAGCATCTGCAATCTGCAATTCTGCATCCACCTGAATGAACTCGCCCATGCCCTTGCTCTTGGTGGCTTTCCTTGCTTGCTTGGTGGTAAATTAATCAACTAACTAGGGACCTTATGAAATCTTGGGCATTTAACTTGGAAGTTGGAGCCTGTTGCCAAAGCATTGTGGCAGTTAATAAAGACAGATTTGAATTCTTTAAATGACAACCACCGATGAAGATTCTGATTAATTGTGTGGAAGCATCCTCTCACGTAGTTGATTTAATCTCAAATTCGAACTAACAAGTAGGAGGGGTGCATTAGGTTGATGGTCGATGATCAATATATATAGTCACATTCTATGAACATGAACTCAAATAACAGTAAGAAAGAGAAGACTAGTTGATGTTGCGGGAGATAGAAGAGGGTGAAGAAGACCTAAAATTAATCACATGGTTAGAAATGATTTAAACATACATGATTTAGAGAAGGAAATGACGTTAGATGGGATTTAGCACATGAGATTATTTTACATGTCTAGGCGTTGTTCTTCAATCAAATCTAATTAAGAATAATATTTTAGAAAAGTAAAAGAAAATTTACCATTACACTATAAGGTACATGCAACTAATTTTCATTGTGGTTGGATTATTATATCTCCATCTAAAGTTCCTAAAAAAAAATTGAATCTTTTGAAAATTAAAATTAAATGATTGAATCAATGGAATTTTTTTTTTACATTATATTGTATGTTATATAATTTAAAAACAAATTAAAACAAAAGAATACCACCCATATCTACACGCTAATTAATTTCAACTGCTCTTGAATAATAGGCTGTGGAATCCACACAGAATAGTTCATTTTCCAATGAATCCACACTGAATATGATTTGACAATGGGAATTAATTAGAGATCCAAAATAAGTGAAACCTTTTATTCTTTTGAAAAAGGTGAACATTTCCAAGAATCAAGCTTGAGATGTTAATTTATTTCACACACCCTTGAGGCTTCTCCTACCAATTTAAGGTGAGATACTATTAGTATCAATTTGAACCATGTTGAAGATTTTCAGGTACCGGTTACACTTAAAAAAGATCCCTTTTTTTTTCTTCAAAAATGATAGCTTCAATACCGAGGCTACTCTTGATCAACAACATTACCAAGATTTGAATTTTAATTGGAAAGAATAAAACCACAACACTCCATATTGTGGCTGGTACCTTCAACAACAGGCACAAGCCAAACTATGACAAAAACTGACGTGTTCGGGCCAAAAAAAAAACCTCAAATTGAGGTACTATAACTGATTTCTTGGAATCATAATTCAGAAGCTGAAAAACTACAGAGAGGCCAATACAGATAAGCTAAGGGTCGGTTTTAGTGCTAGTGTTCGACTTGTCCTTTTGATTGAACATTACAGGGAATTCCATCACATGGCATGCAGCAATATTTATGCAAGTTATATTTGTACTGGTATGTTGATGATTGTTATAAATATTAACTCCTACTGATCTAGTTTATAAGAGATTAATTAGATAGGTTTTTCTTTTAAGGGATTAATTATGCTGCTTCTGTAACCTCAAAAACAAGGATAAATATTTGTTTCGTCAAGGATCTGTACCATAGATTGTTTTCTTCTCTCATGGCAGATGTATACTGCGATTCATCAGTTACTTTACTCTCTTCATCTTTCCATCTACCATCTGCCTTTTTAAGCTGCTAGCTGTGGTTGACCTTTTGTAAGGTCTTTTGCCCAAGTTCTTTTCTTTCAAGAAACAAGAAGGATAGAATTATTTGCTGTAAATGGTTACTAGCAATTAATCATTTTTCATGATAAAATTTCAATTTCTCAAAATGTTTAGGAACACCTCTTTTTCCTTTTTTTATCTATTTTTTTTGGGAGTTGGTTGGGGAGAGGAGGGAGAAGGGGATGAATGTCCAGGAATACTAATAAGTAGTACAAATGATTTCATGGCCATGAAATGCTTTGAGTTTGAGATTATGTATGTCTCTATGTGGTCATGACTATAGATCTCTAAGAAGAAAAAACAAGATGGATAGAATTATTTGTTGCAAATGGCTACCAGTGACTAATCATTTCCGCGATAAAGTTTCAATTTCCTAAAAGATTTAGGAGCACCTCTTTTTCCTTTTTTTACCTTTTTTTTTTTTTGAGGATGAATGTCCATGAATACTAATAAGCAATTAAATTTTTGAAATTTTAGTCAACGTTCGAGAAGTAGTACAAATGATTCCATAACCATTATATACTTGAATTTGAAACTATGTATGCCTTTATATGTTCATGACTACAGATCTCTAAGAAGTAGGAACATTCACCAAGAAATTCTTTATGAGAAAATTTTAAATATTATTGCAATCTCTTCTTCAGATATTTCAAGGAGAACTAGTAAACATGCACTTAACAAAAGTATGATAATGCTACTGGTTTGGATGTTGAACATGTTGTTTAAACTTGTAATGTTTTTTCCTTCTTTAAGAAACCATGATGCAACATATTTTGATTCATTTGCATGACTGCATTAATTAAATAATTCACGTACAAAAAGGAAAACGATAGGCTAATCCATTCATTTCCTCTTGCTACTTCTGCCAAGACATGACAAAACTCATGGGCACTCAGTCACCTGCATGCCCCATTGTCTCCATCAATCCTACCTTGAAGCCTGATTATTCAGGAAAGTTCAGAAGAAAGCTAAGAACAACTTTTACCGTTTGCAAGCACTCATCATACATCAATATACAATAGAATTAGAGTACACTGTTAAGTTATGGCTCCAACTAAATTAAACTACACTGTCAAAACACCATTAAAAAACACAGACAGACACACTTTGCACCGCAAACAAAAAAACTATAAGTTATAACTATAGACCTAGGAAATCTTAATCAAACCCTACCCAACAATGTCTCTAACCGTATTGGGAATAGAAAATTGTGGGCATTCCGTCTTTTGTGCAGCTTGACTCCGACAACAAGTATTACTGGATTTCTAATCAAATCATAAAGACCAGACAGCCACCATCTAAACCCATGCATGCTTTTAAAATTCTTTCTTTAGGGAGAGCACTACTGGGTCTAGCCCATTTTTGCTGTCGCTGTTGTTGTTATTTTATGATTGTTGGGTTTGCGAATATGTCAAGAAAAAGCACTGATCACCTCTTTTCATTGTACTTCTCCTTGGGTTCATGCTCTTTGTTCATGGAAAAGATTTGTTTCTCTCAGTCAGAGGTTCTTCTCACCGGCCGAGAAGGTCTCCGTTGAATTGCACGAGGCCGACCAGCATTTTCTTTAATACCCTCTGGGGTTTTCAGAAGATCAAGGCCACACGGGTGCTGCAAAGAAAACTGGGAAAACGCATGTTATGGATCTCAAGTAGGTGTAAGGAAGGAGAAAGTTTTAAGAAGGAGAAGTTGGAGATGAAGAAGGTGATGATCATGAACAGTTAAAGGCCTACTTAATTTGGAGAACATGGGACCACTTACTTGGGGTTGTGTATGGCAGAAAGCCCAGCAGCAACTTGGTTGTTAGAAATGACATGAACTTGAACTTCTCTGTCTCACTGTTTTTTTCCCTATATTCCATCCATGTGGAGCTTTTAGGGTTCCTCTTGTCTTCTTCCCTCGTCCCTTGTCGTAACTTTCCCACCAACTTAACAAAAATTTCGTATTCCCATTTTGCACGTTCATTTAACTTATTTCCATTTATTGCATTCCCTTATTTTTACGAGGTAAACATTAATACTTAGATGATTGGATATTTTGCAAATCCTTAATGTAGGATCGAAAGAAGAAGGATTGAATAAAGTTAAATGCCGATGTATATTATTAATTGATTAAGCAATAATTTTAAAAGATCTTAGTAAATTTTTTTGGAAACATTCACACATGAGATACTACTAGAAAAACAAGATTTTGTGATGACTCATTGCGATGACCTCATGAGGATAAGTTATTGTAAAATTGTAACAAGGACATTTAACAAGACCCCGTAAGGAGAAGTCCTTATCAACATTTCGCGAGGACATGTAAGGGCACAATGATTACATGTCCTCGCTATAATGTCTTAAAATTTCATCCACGTTCTTTTCTCCCTTTTCTTCACTTACACCTCCTTACGCCTTTCCTTACGTCTCTTCCTTTTTTTTCTCCCTCTACCAGCCTTCACCTCCTCCTTTGGCATCCACAGTCTTTTTTTTTCGTCCCATCTTTTGGCCTCTGCCTCCTCTTTCAACCTCTGCCTCCTCCTCTATGTGCCTCTCCCGATGCACCTCCACCTCCCTACTCGCCTCCATCTCCACCTCCTAGTGTGCATCCACCTCTCATGTGCCTCTATCTCCCTGTGCCTCGTTGTGCACCTCCACCTCCTCGTGTGCCTCCACCTCCACCTCCCTATGTCCTCCGTCAGTGTCAACCTCAACACCGGTCAACGCCCATATCCACCTCCCTATGCTCTCTATTAGTGCCCATCGTCGGCCTCATCACCTGTCGCTCTCCATCAATGCTCGTCGTCCTTCTTTAGCATCCTCCCTCTCAACGCCCACCATACCCCTCAACGCACCCTCACTCCTCTACCCTTGACATAATAGTAAGAATATCAAACTTTTACACTTACACACACTACAAGAAAAATTGAATTTTACGAGGACAAAGAGTGACGACTTAGTGAGGAAATGTCCTCGCAATAATATAACGAGGACATAGTGGAAATTTTGCGAGGAAATTACCTCACAATAATCTAACGAATTTTTTGCGAGGATTTTTTCTCGCAATGACCTCGCTTATTATTTAGCGAGTCCATAGCGAGGAAATGTCCTCGTTAATGTCCTTGCTAGTTCAGATATAAAATACGCTGACGTAGGTCGTTTTGTCCCTTTCTTTCTTACCCTAAAATCACTCGTCTGCCTCTCCTTTGCCTCTCCTCCTCGTCCGTCACTCGTCCTCCTTCGCCTCCTCGTCGGTGCTTCGACCTTCTACACCACCTCCGCAGCGCCTCCTCGACGATGCATCCTTTTGCCGTATTCATCGGCGCTGCGTCCTCTCGTCGACATAGATTCGTCGTCATCGTCCTCCTCCCACCTATCGCCGGAAACAGTCTCCTACCACCGAAGTGCTCCGACGTTCTACACCACCTTCGCAGTGCCTCCTCAACGTTCCCCCCTTCGCACCACATTGGTAGTTTTTTTTTTCCAATTGAAAATGAATGTGTTTGTAGGTGGTAGAGGACTCCTCACAAAAAAATCGAACAAAATGTTGCATATAATATTGTGTTTTGTCTTATATGCTCTAAACTACTAGCAGAATAAGCTATAGGTAGAATCTTTAAATTGCAGTAGATAGGACAAAATCATGGATTGCCTGAGTCAGAATCACAGATGGCCATTTTGAAGCTTTGAATATGAATGTGAAAAAACATGTTAAACTTTGAGATTGTAATTTCCTCCGTTCTTCATGAAGCTTCTATTTGTTTCTTGATATTCTTGCCATTTTTGTCATGTTTGCTTTGTCTTGTTTTCAGTCCTAATATTTTTTTCTAAAATAAAGCATGAGAATGTTGATAAACTTCAACCACTTTGTTGTTCTTGGATTTGTCTTCTTTCTTTTTAATACGATACATTTAACTACTCTGCTATGCCTAAGTATCAATTCAGCCTATAAGACTTTATGCTTGTTAGTTATTACTCATTTCATCCCATGCTAAGGTTGTAAAAACTTTATGGCTCCATCGATAACACACTTCTACATGATATTGTTCGGCTAATGACAAATAAAATCATTTTGCTAGATGGTTGTAATCAAAGAAGAAAAAGTACATTTGCTATCAATGATGGCCCTACTAAAATTTTCACTAAAAACAGTAATTGCTAGTTTAGATATGGATGTTCTACATACATATACATGTCTTTCTGTTTTTGCTTTTCCATATGGATCTTAGGTTGGGTGTAGGACTGGCAATGGGTCGGGTCTGGACCGAGGACCCGCAGGTCTAGACCCATTAAGTATGGGTCTGGGTCCTAAAAATGAGACCCATGGACTCGTGGACCCAGACCCGCTCATTTACTGGGTAGGGTCTGGGTCTAAAAATACCCAGACCCGTGGACCCGATTTATTTATAATATATTATAGTTAAATATAAAAAGTAATGTATAATATTTACACTATATA
>JAMKQA010007032.1:0-13571 GCA_024699735.1 Posidonia australis
TTGCTGGAGGTAACAGCCATGGGAGGTGGAAAGCCAGCAGCCAGCAGTCAGAAAAGTGGCTGTGCGCCAGGTTGGTGCGCTAGCTTGGTGCTCCAGCTATGTGCGCCACCTATGTGTGCCAGGTAGGTGTGCTAGCTAAGTGCTCTCCCCTACTTGTCTGGATTTCTAATTGGGCTGCGGGCCTATTGCAAGCTTAGGGTTGGTCTGGCTAATGGGATTCAAGGGTCGGCCACATCTGGAAAATTATCAATGAGTCACCTCAAAATCGGGGTGTCTACAATACCCACACCTCATGCATACCATACATCATCCTTTCATTGGCATCGCATGCATGGTGTACCTCCCATAGCACAGAGTGTTGTGTATCCTTTGCAGCACTACTTGCTTGGCATTGGTATTCCGTATTGCGTATCCAACACTGCATGTATCATCCGTTATACCATTTCACTTGCACCATCACGTTGTTGACAACACATGCTTGACATACCTCCCATAGCACAGAGTGCCAGTGTATCCTCTACAGTACTCTCGCTCGGTGTGGTATCCTTAACATTGCGCTCCCGACATCGTGATAATCACCAGCATTATGATTGCATCATTACACCCACATCACTTGCATTAGCATCGTGCAAAGCTACGTATATCCCCAACGGTGCTTAGCACATGCATTTGCATTCTAGCAGTGTTTTGCATTCATATGCATCATCTGCATCGTCTTTGTGTGGAACAGCACGTGTTCCTAGTGAAGCTTTGCATGGTCTGGCGGACACCTAAGACCATCATCCTCCATGCACTTCGTCATGCATCATCACTCCATTGGCATCACAATGCTTAGCTTGCCTCCCGTAGCATTGAGCGCTAATGACTTGTCCTCGGCATTGCCTTCTCGGATTGGTATGCTTCACATCGCATGCCTAACATTGCATGCATCTTTTTTCAGTCTCACCACCAGCATTGCTTATTTAACACTTGCATTAGCATTATGCGGAGCTCCACATATCCCCAGCAAAGCTCAACACACACCAGCATTAGCATCAGTATGCATCATTCATATCACACTCATGTTTCCACCATAGTTTAGCGTCTGCATCTGCATTTCAGCGACGAGTCATCCCATTTGGTGTATCTGCCAAGTGAGTGACTTAGTGCCAATAGCAAACACCACCCTCCAGCAGACTGCCTAACGGTGTGTCTTTTGTTAACCCTGAGTATCGGTTTCAATTCCTTACATCCCTCAACCTCGTTTCATTGGCCAGAAAAGAACTCATATCTTTCAATAAACTCCATGAGATTGGACACTAAAGTACCACCAACTCTACAAAATAATAAAGCATCATTGGCAAAAAACAAGTGGGTTGGGCTAATACCTTTACCTGAGATTGCATACCTTTGACACCTATCATGCTTAAGTTATAAATCAAGACCCCTACTAAAAACTTCTTGTACCAAAATAAATAAAGATGGAGATAAAGGATTCCCCTTGCTTAAGTCCTCTTGTTGATTTTAAAAAAACCTGTAACGCCCTTGATTTTCCACAATAATTTAAAACAAATTAAATTATGGGAAAATTAAAGCCAAGCAGTAAATATCTAACTACCAGGAATCTCTGCGCCCGCTCCTCCTCAGACTCATAGGCAGGAGTAAAGCATTCTACCCAGGCAAACTTAGTCTCAAACTCGAGCACCAACATTGTGCCCTACTCCAGACTCCGGAAATCTTGGCGAAGCTGCTCCTTCACATGAGCGGGAAAATACTTGTCATAGAAGGCCGCCATGAAATCCTTCCATTGGATGCTAACAGTGATTGAGTCCGGGAACTTCAACCGCCTCACAGACATCCACCACCTATCTACCTCACCATCCAGCAGGTAGGTCGGCAGCAGCACCCAATGCACCTCTGGGCACGCCATGCTTTCCAGCATCTTCACCACCTTCTCCAACCAGGCCTCGCTCTCCTCAACACTGACCTTGCCCTTGAACGACGGTAAACGAAGCTTCGTGAACTAGTTCAGCCACGAGTCACTCGATGGCTCACTAGCACAACTCTTGCTGGACGCGTGAGAGATCTCGTGTGCCAAACTCCTCAGTTCCGCACGAACCGCCTTCCATCTGCCTATGTCCTCTCGGGACTCGGTCTCCTCGACATGGGCCTTGCGCTTATTACCACGAGGAGGCATCCTACTAGAAAAAGGCAATTTAAATGCACCACAAACAGAACAACAACTAGAAAACCATGGCGAAAAAATCAAGTGCAGACTCTACAATGCATGTAAAACCTATAGAGTCTCTAAACTGGACACCCTAGGTGTAGTACAACCTAGTGAACCTGGAGCTCTGATACCAAAACTGTAACGCCCCTCATTTTCCACAATAATTTAAAACAAATTAAATTACAGGAAAATTACAGTCAAACAGTAAATATCTAACTACTAGGAACCTATGTGTGCAGCTAGGAGACTCCAAACTATATGCACTACGCTAACCCTCTGCATGCCTGCACCTGCAAACCAAAACCACGAGGAAAAATGCATGAGTGACAAAAGTTACCCAGTACGCACCCAAGGGAAAACCACGGAAAACAGAACTATGATTAATTTTCCTTTTAAATTCATTTTGCAAACTATTTCCTCGAAACCTCACAAAGTAGGCCCACACCGGCCAAAACCACAACCAGGCTCTACTAGCCCAAAGCCACAAGCAAAGGCCCTCAATGGGGAAAAACAACACACAGTGAATCGGGAAGCTCGACGTCAGGTAGCCTAACTCTGGTCACAAGCAGTCCACCATGGAGCGACCACGGCGTCCTGCACTGCCACAGTGAAGCCACCCTATGTAGGAGCGATCACCGTCTCGCGATTCTCCCTACTTGGAGAACCCTCACAAAGCCAACCCCTCCTTGGGAAGGCTGTTGTGTCTCTCAGGACGCTACCAGCTACGGGGCATGTGTCCCACCCACACTGGCCACCACAGGGTTCGCCTCCTCATGGTGTCCTCCACACATGGTGCTCAGGAGGGAGTATTGTATCTCTACACCCAACGATACCCGAGCCTCAGTGCTCACAGCGACAACAGGAGTATCATACCTCCCTATCATGCCACAAGACACCTCAACCTACGGACCACAACCCTAGCCTTGAGATGACAATCAAGGACTCTCATACCTCCTGGACCTGATGCCTCTCAACCTCAGGTATCTCAGCCCTTGACCTCAACCTAGGAATCACGCCCGACCACCCGAGAATGTTGTCACATTCCCTGATCCCGACGACACGGTCCCACACTTTCTCGGCCCGTACACAGAAAACCAGGAAAACATTTTCCAAAACAGGCCAACTATTTCTTTGAAATCCATTTTCCAAAACCAATTTCATATCTTTAAAAATTCTTCCAAAACCTCGGCAAAACGGCACATCAGGGGTCCTAGGAGACCACCATTGACGGCCCACAGTCCCTTTCAATAGAACAAAACAAACCAATCCGGAAAATCCTTGGAAATCAGTTTTTTTTTATAAACTATTTGGGCCTAGATTCAGCATGCCGAAAATGGGTTCGGTATGTCGAAAATCCCTGGTTCGGTAGACTGATCTGGATTGGTCGACCGAATTAGGTCAGCGGTCATCACTCAGGCTAAATTTGATATACCAAAAATGATTCGGTCAACAGAAATCTCTTGATTCAGGCAACCGTCCAAAATTGGACAATCGAATTTCGACCAGAGGACCTAATCTAACAGAAAAACGACATACCGAAATAGTTCAGTATGCTGAATTCTACGAAAAATAGAAACTGGCCCAAACCCTAATCGCCTCAATTGGGACCTCCGATCGGACCTACTAAACAAGTACCAAAAATCTTGCATAAAACATAAGATGTAGACCCTCGAGTTTACTCTGAATCCACACAAACGAAACCAAAATCTACTCACCATGCATCAAGATATAAAATCGCAAAGGTAGAAGGGTCGAAACAACTCAAAACACACCAACCGTCATAAATATCCATAAATGCCACAATAAATTCTCAAAAATTCTAAAATATTAAATTTAGCCTAGATTACATGCATCCTACGAATTTCTACCATTTTACATGATTTCTACACATTAAATAAAGGTTACATACCTAAAACAACCTCTGGAGATCTCCAGCCGACTTCGACGAATTCCGGCGACCCCGCACGACCACGGCCACAGTATGACCACAGGAGCACTCCACTCGAGCTCCACGTAGCACCATGAGCCACCACAGCACCTCATCTTCGCTCCCTCTCTCTCTCTATCTCCATTAGCATGCAAAAGAAGGAAATAGAGGAGGTAGGGGAGGATGGGGGAAAGGAGAAGGGGGTGGAGAAGGAGGAGGAAAGGAAGGTGGGGAAGTAGAGATGCACGCCCACAGAGGAGGAGGAAAGAAGAAGAAAGAAGGATAAGATGGCGACGAATGGTAGGGGAGTGCGGTGCAGCTTATAAAGCCTTCACACACAGTAGCAGGAAGTGTGCTCACCTGCACGTCTCAGCCACCGGCTCACCGCATGAGCACACCGACCACTCCACCCAACCACTAGCCACAGCAACCGGCCCATGGCACGGACCCCACATGAATCCCACACCTGGGCCCCACATGCATAGTGTCACAATGCATAGTGCCAACCACGCATAGGGACACGCAAAAGAAGCCGGCCCACGACGCCCAAACCCAAAAGCACAAAATCACACATGGGCCTTAGAAACAGTAACACCCGTTTAGGAATAAAATTTATAGAAATGTAAATAATTACAAAAATGAATTTTACAGGTGTTACATGTCTACTTCCCATTAATAATAACAGAAAACCAATTGTTGTAAAAGTTCGCCGAACCAAATCAACAAAGCTCTTAGAAAAACCAAAGCAACAAATAACATTAAAAAGAAAGGACAAACTGATTGTTATGCCAACCCCTATTCTCCCTTGTTTTTGATCTCATTTTACATTGGCACAAACCCTATTCTCCCTCCCCATCTACTCTTGTTCTCCTTTATTGATCCCTTTCCTTCTATCGGGCTCCTCCACCATTCTTCCTTCATTGATCTCCCCCATCATTGATCCCACAATCAATCGCCGTAGCCAATGCCCTTCATCAAACTCCTCTATCTACTAGTGGAAGGAAGACAACAATGAGGACATGCTCATGGTTGGTTGTCAACGGTAGTTGATGACAAAGGTTGCGGAAGGGCTAGAGTTAGAGTTAGGATGGACTAAGAGTTGAAGAGGAAGAAGAAAGATTGTTAAGAAGTGTGAAGAGGAAGAGAGTTTAAATAAATAGGTTGGAGGGCGTTCACATCAACATTTATTATAAGGAAATATGAATTGGTAGAATGACTATATTGTATATTGAGTGAAGTTGAGGGTACCAAAATGCATGATTTTGAGGATGATGCAACTGAAGTTGTACATATTGTAAGTTGAAGGTACCATTGAGTAAATTACTCTTATTTTGAAAGGAGAAGAACAAAGACTCACTCTTTAAAATTGAATCTACATAAATTTTGTAACATGAAGAATTTCTTCAGGTAGCATTTAGTAATGGTTATGAGAGCATCTATTATTCTCATAAGTTAGCTTTTCAAAGAAGTTAATTGTAACACCTGTGCTTGTTTTTCCATTTAATGTAAAACCATGGAATTTGATGTGTTAATTGAATGTGGTTTATTAATGGTTAATCAAGGTTACGGTTATTGGTTGTGGTCTCCCCTGGTGCAATTGGGTTCCTGGTTTTCCCTTGTGGTGTGACTTCTTTGGCTTTGTGGGTCGGTATGTGAACCTTGGGACTCGTGCTTAAGGGTGAAACCCACTTGAGAATTGAGCTTGGACAAGGAGTCCAACCACACATGAGACTTAAGCCCCTTTTCTTCTCCACGCTCGTGACCCCATCTTTCCATGCTCGTGAGCCCTAGCGGGAGGGCTGCTCGTCCCGTCTCTTCCTCGACAGGGATGCTAGCAGAGGGGCCGACGAGATTCCAGAGGAGTGGCAGGTGAGGAGGTGGCATTAGAAAGGGATGCTTGGAGCGCAGTGGGGAAGAGGAGAATATAGAGAGAGTGGGGAGACTGGAGGCGAGCCACGAGGTGGGAGGAGAACTGTGCGTCGGAGGAGATCGTATAGGCGGGGCAGGCAAGTGTTGAGCATCGTCGGAGCTCGTGGGCACGCGGGGCTTGTCGATGCCAGCTATGCGTTTCCCCTTCCTTCTTCCTTTCCTCGGTTAAGGCAGGTTAAGGTTAAGTGATAAATCATGGTTAATGAGGTAGAAATCATGCAAAAATAGGGAAAATGTTGGGAATGAGATGTACAATGTGTTTATGTTGAGATCATGCTGATTCATGGAGTTTTGCTAGTGATTTTGGATGTATGCTACAGTAATCTCGTATGCGCTTCATGTCTTTATGAATCTCTATAGAATAGCGTGCTTAATGGTTTTGTGTTTGGATTGAGGGGTTTTGAAGTAGACTTGGAGGTCTACACCCCATGTTTTACTTGTGATTTATGTGGTAGATTAGATGGGGTCTGCCCCTCACTCCCGCTTTAGGGAGAAGAGACGACAACAGTCGGGGAGGTTTTCTACAATCACAGAAAAAGGTATGTCGAATTGGATTCGATATACCGAAATACTCCCAGTTGGGTTCCCTAGACCACTGATTTAGACGATCGGGGTAATTCGATTGACCGAATCAGGGGATTTCGGACGACCGGATGATTCGATCGATCTTTCTGGTAGGGAACTGATAAAACTGACAGAGATTCGAAGTACCAAAATATTTCAATCAACCAAATTAGGCATTTTTGGTCAACCGGGACCCTATTCGGTATGCCAAATCAAGACCCTGAACCATATTGAGAAATGCTTTGAAAAGCATTAATAAATGGAGATAAATGCATGATAAATGTGTGAAATACATAGAAATGATTCATGAGATGTTGCATGCAGACATGTTGTTTTAACTATGCTTTCCCTGAATTTGTGAAACATGAAATATGTGGAATACATGTGGACCCATGTGAGGGGTGAATGCAAGATGCAATGAACCATGAATGAATGTCAATGAAATGATTGGTTTTGAGAACCATAGATGAGGAATGTGACACTTAATGTGTGAGATTTATAAAGAAGTTTATGAATGAAAATTGGTTTTGCCAAATGATTTGAAATGAGAAACTGCATGTGGTTTAAAAGAGACTTCCGAGAATTGTAGGAACCACAATTAGACCAGGACTTGCCGACAGGGGTAGTGAGACCTCGAGAGATGTCGGGGACGTGTCATTGGTTGTGGTTGTCGAGTTGGGGTCTAGGGTAGGAGCCTTGTGACTGTGGTGGTACTGTAGGACCCGGGGTATGGTAGACCTGGATTACCCTCAGTGCTGGTGCTAGTCGGGTCTGGGTTAGAGTCCCCAAGTGCTTGGGCATTAGGGCGTCGTGAGGACATACTCCGTGCTTGTACCAATGAGGGTACTTCTTGAGGCTGCGACTGGGGCGATTGAACTCCAGCGTGGGGTGGTTCACCACGACACTACAGTGTGGTCGGGGTGGAGCCTCGATAACTGCTTGTGGCCAGGTTGATCGCCTGTGGCCTAGGTGATGCAACCAGTTTTTGGGACATGGATTGAGATTTGTGTTGAACTAGTTCCTAGCCTTGATTTGTTGTGAATTGTGTTAATAGCTAAAATGGTGCTTTGGGCTAGGAAACTAGATGTAAATGGTTTTCTTTTCCTGAGTTGTGAAAAAAGATTTGTTAATGAGCATGAGATTTTGAAAAAGAAAAGAAAAGAAAGTTTTTGAAATAGCATCCTCTACTGATTTTATCGAACTGCATGCGTTGGCTTTTTCACAGTTGTGGCTTCCAAAGGTTTTGTGAAAATGCAATGTTTTTGTCGATTTTGTTTTGTTCTTGGGGCACGTACTAGGTGACATTCCTGTCACTCACGCGTGGTTTTTTCTTTTTGCCTTGTCTCAGGTGCTCAAGAGTAGGTGCAGTCATGTATGGTGTATCGCTTTCAAGCCACTTTCGCTACACGCAGGTCTAGGTGTTTAGCTTTATTTATTTAATTCTGTTATTTAGACGTTATTAGTTGCATTTGGGTAGTTCCTGTATTGTTGTGTAACGTGGGGGCGTTACAGAGTAGTATCAGAGCTTAGGTTCACTAAGTGCACCAGCTTAGGGTGTCCAACACTGTGGCTTTAGTTGGACTGCATGATCTGCATGAGATCATAGCACTTGACTTGTATGTTTGCTTGTGGTGGTTGCAAGATGACGCCTAGGGTAGGACAGTGGTTGGGGACAGTGGTTGGGGAGGCCTTCGGTAGGAGCTAAGTCACATGATGTAGGGTTTTGCTCAGACCTTTGTCAGGAACAACACAAATGGGACCATGGCAGACCCCTGGCTTAAGCCTACCGCCACTTATCTAGGGGATGTATGGAATATTTGGCGAGTGTGACAGTGTCTTCTTCTTTAGTTCTGAGGGTGCAGGATATACCCATGGTTTAGGAATATCTTGATGTTTTTCTAGAGGACTTGCCTAGAATGCCACCACACCGGGAAGTTGAATTCCAGATCACCTTGGTGCCAAGATCTAGCTCTATATCTAAGACCCCTTATTGGATGGCTCCAGCAGATTTGAGGGAGCTTAGGAATCAGCTTCAGGAGTTGCTGGACAGAGGATTTATTAGGCTGAGTGTGTCACCTTGGGGTGCACTGGTACTATTTGTGAAGAAGAAGGATGGCTCACTTCCTCTCTGTATTGATTATCAAATGTTGAACCAGATTATAGTCAAGAATAAATATCCTCTGCCTAGGATTGATGATTTGTTTGATCAACTTCAGGGGGCTTCAGTCTTCTCGAAGATTGATTTGAGATCGGGATATCACCAGCTGCAGATCTAGGAAACTGACATGCATAAAACAGCTTCTCATACCTGGTATGACCATTATGAGTTTTTGGTTATGCCATTTGGGTTGACGAATGCACCAGCCGCTTTCATGGATTTGATGAATAGGGTGTTCAAACCCTACCTGGACCAATTTGTTGTGGTATTTGTTGATGATGTACTGGTATATTCCCCTGATGTGCAAACTCACCAGACACATTTGAGAATTGTGTTAGAGACTTTGAGACAACATCAACTGTATGCGAAGCTCTCTAAGTGTGAATTTTGGCTGGAAGAGGTCACATTCCTTGGCCACATCATTTCAGGCGAGGGTATTAAAGTGGACCCAGCCATGGTTGAGGCAGTTAGTAGTTGGGCCAGACCCAAGACCGTGACAGAGATCAAACGCGTTTTGGGCTTTACTGGCTATTATAGGAGGTTCATACAGGATTTCACCAAGATTGCAGCACCTTTGACCAGATTGACACAAAAGGAGGTCCCTTTCATTTGGAACTGGCAATACGAGGAGGGCTTCAATGAGTTGAAGACTCGACTGGTCACATCTCTAGTTTTGACCTTACCTTTAGGGAGTGGGGGCTTTGCAGTATACTGCAACGCTTGTGGGACAGGATTAGGATGTGTACTGATGCAGCATGGGAGAGTTATGGCATTTGCCTCATGCCAACTGAAGAACCATGAAAGGAATTATCCCACTCATGATTTGGAGATGGTTGCAGTAGTGTTTGCATTGAAGATCTGGACGCATTACCTGTATAGTGAGAAATTTGAGGTATTCACAGACCACCAGGGCTTAAGATATATCTTCACTCAGAAGGATTTGAATTTGAGGCAGAGGAGACGGATAGAACACCTCAAGAACTATGACTTTAGTCTATCCTATCACCTTGGGAAGGCTAATGTGGTTGCTGATGCCCTGAGTAGGTGCACTCACTTGATGGCCAGTTTGATGATCAAGGAGTGGTGTATGCTCGAGGATTTGGTTGGATGCAGACCGTTGAGGTAGCCTTGGGGACCTGTTGAAGCTTGGGTAGCAAACATGTTTGTTTGCCCAAGGTTACTGGAGACTGTTGTACCTGCTCAGTAACTGGACCCCATTGTGTACGAGACTTGGGCTATGCGGGAGGTGGGAGAGGTGCCTCGTTTCTCTGTTGGTGTAAATGGAGGACTCAGGTATGACCTGCGCTTGTATGTGCCTCAGGTGGAGGATGTGAAACAGAGATTACTTGATGAAGCCCATCGGTCTAAATATATAATCCATCTTGGGAGCACCAAGATGTACAAGGATTTGAAGAGAAATTTTGGTGGCTTGGAATGAAAAGAGAGATAGCTGAGCATGTGATGAAGTGTGTAACCTGTTAAATGGTCAAGATCGAACACCAAAAGCCTGGGGGAATGTTGCAACCTTTGGATATTCCGGTATGGAAATGGGAGCATGTATCAATGGACTTTGTGACAGGACTACCCAAGACCAGGAGAAAGAACGACACCATCTAGGTAATCGTGGATCGTCTCACAAAGTCGGCTCATTTCTTACCAATGAGGGTGAATCTCCCATTAGCTTAGTTGGCAGAGTTGTATGTGGCTGAGATAGTCCGACTGCATGGGGTGCTAGTATCCATTGTGTCTGATAGGGACACCAGGTTTACATCTAGATTTTGGGGAGCATTGCAAGAGACTTTCGGCACCATTCTACATTTTAGTACAGCCTTCCATCCCTAGACAAACGGACAGACTAAGAGGACTATCCAGACCTTAGAAGACATGTTGAGGGCCTGCAACTTGGATTGTAGAGGGAGCAGGGAAGTTCATCTTCCATTGATCAAATTTGCCTACAACAACAGCTATCACTCCAGCATATGTATGACGCTATATGAGGCATTGTATGGCAGACCTTGTAGAACACCTACCTGTTGGGATGAAGTAGGCGAGAGACAGCTCATGGGCCCAGAAATTATGCAGCAGTATGCAGAGAAAGTGGGTTTGATTAGGAAGGGACTAGCAGCTGCACAGAGCAGACAGAAGAGCTATGTTGATCAGAGGTGCAGACCTTTGCAGTTCGAGGTTGGAAACTTCGTCTTCCTAAAAGTGTCACCAACGAAAGGCATATTTAGGTTTGGGAAGCGGGGAAAGCTGAGTCCTCGTTACATTGGCCCCTACAGGATAACCAGAAGGGTTGGGGAAGTTGCCTATCAGTTGAACTTGCCTTCAGAGTTCTCAGGCGTGCACAATGTGTTTCATGTCTCGATGTTGAGGAAGTGTTTCGCCACCGTATCCCAAGTGATTTCTGTCCAGCAAGGGGAGATGCAGGAAGATTTGTCCATGGTGGAGGACATTGTGCAGATCCTTGATAGGAAGGAACAGGTCCTTAGGAACATGGTGATACCTCTTGTGCTGGTTCAATGGCAGCACCATGGCGTTTAGGAGGCTACTTAGGAGCAAGAAGCGGACATGCAGTCCTAGTACCCCCATTTGTTTGATCAGTGAATTTTGGGGATGAAATTCTTTTGAAGGGAGTATAATGTAACCCCTGTGCTTGATTTTCCATTTAATGTATGCCGTTTTTATTGCAGATTGTCCCCTCGATCCCTAATTTGATCGATCAAATTTATTCAGTCTGTCGTTCTGGGAGTCTTGGGTGTTGACAGAATTTCTGGTTTAGTTTGTCGAATCAGGGGTTTTCGATCGACCGAGTGGTTTTTCGGTCTACCGATCTGGTGCCTTGAGCCCAGGTTCGGTCGACCATTCCATTTCGGTCTGCCGATTCAGGCCCTAATCCTGCATTAAGTTATCTTTTGTTTTGATTAATATATATATATATTAATCTTGGAGGGATAAACATAATAGCATAAATGATTAGAATAATCATTAGAATGGTCTAGGGTTTGCCTAAAAACGAATTAGCAAGATTCCACCTGGGGTATGGGTAGAATAAATGATGAAATGATTTAGAAATAATAGGTTTTCTCTAGTTGGTTTAGACTAGACTTTAGGGATAATGATAGCATCCCTTGGTCTAGGGTTTGTGTGGTTTTGTGTGTGGTGCATTGAATGGAGTATTTAGTAGCACTATTCTAGGTGTTTGAGCCGATCTGGCTGTGCTCCCGAGGGATACAAGCCAGCAGGTGCCTTACACTTCGCGCCAGAGCGTGTGAGTTCTAGTAGTCTTTGCTTTGCTTTGTTGGTGTTTTCTTGGGTTGTGGTCATGGGTAGAGTGTGGTGCTCGTGAACCTAGACGCCCCCAAGGTGCTTTCGCTGGGCCTGACAAGATAGCTGTCGAGGCTGTATTTTGTTTCTGGTTTCTTGACCTTTGGTTTTCGTGCCGCTGTTGGGCACAATGTTGCTTGAATTTTAAAAGACATTTAATGGTTTTGAAAAGGTTTTTTAAAAAGAGAGTTTTGGAAAGAGAAAAGTACAAATTTGAAAAATGATTTTGGAAAGAGTTTTCCGATGCTTTTTGTTTGCGTTGGGGACCAACAGGCTAAGGCGAGTGTTCATCAGGTCTTTGAGGTATGATACTCCTTGACTGTCCTTCTCAGGGCCGAGGTTGAGGTGTTTCGTGGAATGACGGGGAGGTATGACACTCCTACTGTCGCTGTGAGCACCGAGGCTCGGGTGTTGTCGGGTGTGGAGGTATGAGACTCCTTCCTGAGCACCGTGTGGAGGGCGTCGTGAGGAGGCATGCCTTGTGTAGGCCAGTGCAGGTGGGACACGTGCCCCGTAGCTGGTAGCATCCTGAGAGACAGGACTTCCATTCCAAGGAGGAGTTGGGTTTGTTTAGGGTTCTCCAAGGGAGAGAATCGCGAGACTGTGATCGCTCATGCATAGGGTGGCTTCACCATGGCAGTGCAGACACTGTGGTCGCTCTTCAGTGGACTGCTTGTGGCCAGTGTTGTCTGCTTGGTGTCGGGCAGTTCGACACACAGTTTGTGCTTGTGTTTGTGTGGAGTCCTGGTTTGGAAAATCAGGCTCTGGGCCTATTAGAGGTCGTGGTTTTGGCACCTATTGAGGCGCAGTGTTTTGGAGCAGTGGCTTCGTTGTTTTGGGAGTAGAGGCTCCGTGGCTTGGTGTATGTTTGGGTCCAAAAGGGACCATGTTGTACAAAGCAGAGTCTCTATAGTTGTGCTTTTGGTATTGTTTTGGGCTTGAGATGGCGAGAGTAGCTCTCTCGGGCATGCATAAAAGGTTTTAAAAGTGCACGCACATGGTTTTGCAAAGAAAAAGAAAAAAATGGTTTTAAAGGCATGGTTTTGTGATTTTGTGGCCTGCTAAGCAATGGTAGACTACCTGGTTTGGTGTTGCGACGTCCGAGAGGGATGCCAGTGCATATTGTTCTGGGCGTCGGTTGATTGCCCTTTTGGTTTGTCGGCATCCAGGTGTGATGCCTGTGCTTGGTTGCCCTCGGCATAGGTTGCCGAGTTGTAGGTGGGGTGCGTGCTGGGTGACTATTGAGTGGTCACTCACATGTGCTTTGTTTTGTGTGTTTTTGGCGTGTACAGGATAGTAGCTGTTGGTTGCTAGTTGTAACCATGCCGGCGAGGAGGATCGCAAAATAATAATGCGAAACGGTCGGCAAAATCACGTCGAAAAAGCAAAATAAAATGCAAATGCAGGAGTCGCCACCTAGTCTATTATGGAAGACGAGGAAAACCATAAACATGAAA
>JAMKQA010007033.1:0-14972 GCA_024699735.1 Posidonia australis
AAGACAAGTTGCCTTGCTAAGAGGACAAGTGGGACATTTTCTTGAATCTGGAGTAAAAGATGGACGAAGACTGATGTGACCATGTTGAAGACTATTGTTAAGGATAGATGTACATGGGTGTCCAAGATGTGCAGGCCACACCTTCTTTGGAGCAACTGCAGAATAACATATTCCAACAATGGAGGATGAAAATGAAATGTAATACATTCCATGTTTAAAAGTAGGCTCATTGAGAATTGTTTTGCTAGTCAATTTGTCCTTTACACAAAATCCATGATCATCAAAATTAAAATACAATGATTGTCCCATGAAAAGCATGAAACAAAAAGAAAGTTCTTGGTAAGAAAAGCAACATAGAGTATATTAGAACGATAAAGATTATTAGGCAACATGAGCTAAAATGATGAACAAGGAGAGAGGAGTCCACAATGACCAAATTTGTACCTAAAATGATTGGGCATTTTGTATGTTAAAAAGATGAGAAGTCATATATTGATTGGCTCTAGAATCAACACACAAAGTCATATGATCATCCACCATAGACAAGGTGGCAAGAGGTTTCGCTAAAGATTCACTATTATATGCAAAATTTCCTCTCTCTAGACAAACCCGTGTTGTGTGGCCAGGACAACTGCATATTTGGCATGACATGTCAGTAGTATCAATGGAAGAAGGAATGGCTAAGAGCGGAGGAAGGTACCCAAGATTGAAAGAACTGCCACAAGAGCCACTTCCTCTATGTCCACCTTACGGGAACCCACATCCACGGCCACCTTGTCCTCCTCAGTAAAAATCACAGCCATCGTGGAAGCTACGTCCTCCACGATGGCCACCACGACCACCAAAGCCAGATGAAAACACCAACACAAGAGGATAGTTTCGCATTGAGTTGATCTTCTTGAAGAAGAAGATCGTGGAACTCATCGAAGTTCGTCGATGACCAGAAATTTAACGATGTAAGAAACTTTTGAAGTCCAGATCGAAGCCATCGATGATGAATTCGACCAGCTCAGAATCAGATATAGGAGACCCAGTAAAGGCTAAAGGTTCAGAGAGGGACTTAGCTTGAATGAGATACTCGTCCATGGCTTGAGAATTGGTCTTCTTGAAAGAGTAAATATTGTATTGGAGATCATACGTGGATTCTTGAGTTTGATGACAACCTCTTCGTCAATAGCTCCCAAGCTTCCAACGTCAAGGAATAGCTCAAAATGATCATTTGGACAACCAAAGTTGTAGTCGCCCAAATTCAGGAGAGCACTAATTTGCCTTCTTCCAAGAGAGATACACTGTTGAGGTAGCTTCCAACAGAGTAAACTTGTACAAAATTACATAGAGAAATCATGGATTGCAAGAACATCAAGAAATTGCGATATCCAACACAAATACAAGGACTAATCCATTGGAGAGGTAAATTGGAGAGAGATGTAGAAAGTGGTGGGAAGAGCCATGTAGTCGAGGTTGGTCATGGGAGAAGAGGCCAATAAGGCATCACCAAAATCCATGAAGGATCACCTTACAATTGTGTAACACCCATAAATTCGTTTGCCTCCTTGATTGTCTAGTTTAACGAATTGGTAACTGAACGTGGGTGTTACTGGTGACGCAAGTTTCTAGCGCAAGGTTGTGGTGTGAGTTCCCAGTGTGGTTTGGTGGCACGACACATGTTTCAGATAATTCAGTAGTTAGTTTTTGGGATTTGGCATTGCAGCTTGGGTTTGGATGTTATAATTTGAGGTTTTGAGGATGAAATGATGTATGAACCCATGTGGAGGCCTTGTTGGATGATTGTGGATTTATTCTGAATTGTGGTGGTTTGGTCGGAGAGCACCGGTTGGCCATCCAACTGTACATAGGAGGAAGCGAGCTTTGATTGTCGTCCTGGTGGTGAGGCAAGTTTGAGGAGGCCACGCATGCTCAGTGGGAAACAAGAAAAGAGTCACCGTGCATGGAGATCGTCGACAGCCGTCGAGGGTCTATGTGCATCACCGGTGAACGATACACACTCTTACATCCTCCTATTTATGCTTAATTTGATAATAAGAGCATGCCTATGATGTTTACGCTATGTGAATGTTGTTGTATGGTTTTTGAGGATTTATGGAGGATTTAATGCCATTTATGACTATCTTTAACGAGCTAAGGTGCACAACGACTTTAAATGTATATGTAAGCTTTCATTTGAGATTTCTCAAACTACATGTATCGAATCTTGATGATTTTTATTCCAAATGGTCAATCTTCTCTAGATTATCATTTTGGTATATTGCATATGATTTTTGGACTTGTGTGGTGAGACCATTGTTACTCACAATTTGTGGATGAATAGTACCATGAATAATGACGTGAGCTTTGATCCTCGCTTGCTTGGGTTTTACACATCGGATCTTTCTAATTTCTATCCCAAATGATAATGTGTCTTGAGATCTTTGTTTTGATATATTATATATAATTTTTGAATGATTGATGAAATTTTGGTAGTGATTATTTAATTTGACTTATACCATTCATCCATTGGTTTTGTTAAGAAATTTGTGAGTTTTATGCTGTAAAATCTCATATTTTTGGTACCAAATGATAAAATGCTACAAAGTTTGGTTTGGTATGGAGGAAGAATTTGGATTTGTGGTTTTGAGGAAGAGAACGATTGCATTGTTCATGGAAAAATTACAATTTAGTAGCCCATGTTTGTGTAAATTGACCTTGCTCTCTATTAGTTTTGAGTAGTCACACATGCAAAATTACATACCAAACATTGTACTTTAACACAACAATTGATTTTCCTTTAGCATGCAATGATAAATGCTTTGAATTAATCCTAAGGAATGCCTAAAATAATTTAGTAAGATTTCCCTTATGTTGTAGATGGAATAAAAGACTAAGACTTAGAAATACCAAGTTTTCCCCGAAATGATTCAAATGGACAATAGGGATTATGATTAACCTTAGGATTAGATATTAGATTTGGTCTAGGTGTGGTGCACTGAACTGCGTATTCTGTGGTACTGTTTAAGTGTTTGTCGCTGAGGTGGTTGTGTCGTGTAAAGCATAGGTCAGTAGAGGTCCTACAATTTGGTGCCAAAACTTAGAGTTCTAGGTGTGGTTTGTGTTAGTATCTGATCTTGTAGTTAAATGGGACTTCAAGACCGTTGTTTTTCGTTTTTGAGTGGTTTCCCTGGCCTTTTTAGTCTCGATTTTGGGTGTTTTGCTTAGGTATTGTTGTGGATTGAGCAAGATACTCTCAAGGTGTGTTTTGGGCATTGTTTAGTAGCATAGTTTAGCCTAATAGAGGAGCTGCCTAGGCCATGTTTGAGTTGTACTTTGGGATTTGGGATTTCAAATGATTTTGGTAAAATATTGTATGTTTTGAGAAATGATTCTCTAAAGGTTTTGGAAAGAGATATAGTGTTTTGTGACTTTTGTCGTGGTTTTCTCGTGTCGTGTTTTGCTGGTGTTTTGTAGTGGTTTTAAGATGACTTTCAAAATGTTTTGAAATAGTTTCCCAAAAAAGATTTGGAAAAAGAAATGCATGGTATCGAAAGGATTTTATAAAGAGTTTTCCTGTATTTTCTGTTTGTGGTGGACCGAGAGGTTGAAGGGTTGTGCTGTTGAGACCATGAGATATGGCAACATTCCTGGGTAGTGGAACACATCGCTTAGGATGAAGTCCTAAGATCAAGAGGTTGCAAGTAAGTGTTCGTTAAATCCTAGAGATATAATACTCCTGGATTGTCCACGAAACTGAGGTTGAGATCCATGGATCCAAGTGCTAGCTAGGTTCGGAGATATGACACTCCGTTTATCCCAAGTGCTAAGACTCAAGGTACTATTTGGACCTAGTGGTATCGTGGCAACAGACCCATGAGGTATGAAACCTCTGTGTAGTTGGGCATGATACCTTGTACAGGTTGGGTACCGAGACTTGTGGGTGCTGGCTAAGCCTAGGGATGAGAAGCCTCTAGTGGTTGAAAGCACTGAGCTAAGGCACCTAGAGGGCATACCCTACAATATTATCCTGAGAGAGGACATGCAATTTGCTCAAGAAGGGTAAGCAGCTTTCCTAAGAAGGGTTTACCTTGCAAGGATCCTGTCGAGAAGGTAAGTCACCAGAACAGACTTGCTCCTCACAAGTTGACTTGTTTATGACAATGCAGACACTATTAATCATGCTTCGATGGACTATTTGTAGCTAGTGTTAGTTGCTTGGTATCGGACAATACGACACATTATTGGTTGTTTGTTTGTGGTTGTGGTTTTTGCTTAGCCATGATTCAGGAAATCAAGCTTTGGTCTAGAGAAGATCATGTTTTCTTAGCAATGGTTCTATGTTTAGTTATATAATTGTTGTTGGTGTACTATTTTCAATTGTGAGTATTTAGAAACCATTGACTATCTGATCCATATAGAATGCGTGGTATTAGATTGTGTGATTTTTGGTAGTTGTAGGTATGTGGTTTTAGACTTGACTTGACAAAAGTAACCATTTCAAGTGTGCATATGAGTTTTGAAAAGCATGCATATGGTTTTGGTTTGAAAGAAAAGAAAATAGATTTAAAAAGGCATGTTTTAAAGGTTTTGTTGCTTACTGGCAATAATGAATTGCTTTGATATGGTGTTGAGGCATCCAAGTGAGATGTTGGTGTTTGGTTGCTTTTGGCATGGTTATGTTGGGCTTCTCGGCGTTGTTTCTCTAGTTGTCTTTGCGTGTGTTTAGGGTGTGTGTGTGTGTGTGTGTTAGGTAACAGTTTTAAGTGGTCACTCATGTATGCTTTGCTTTGTGTTTTCGTAGGTGCATTTTAAGAGCTGTCTTTCTTGCTAGTGCACTTAGGAAGGAGTCACGCTGCCATACATCAGGGGTTTTGAGTAAGTGAGTTATTTAGATTGATTTCTGTTAATTATACTTTGTAATTATATGTTTGGATTTAGAGTTAGTGTAATTATTAGAAAATAAAAAATGTAGCTAGGATAGAATGGAAGTGACTAGAAAGGGTCATTACAAACTAATATCATGAAAGAACAAGATTCAAGAAGAAGAAGAAGAGAGAAGAAGGAACTGAATGTCTTGTCTCGGTTAATATTATTCGAAGAACTCATTACACAGATATTTATACAGTAGCATGCACTGACCTTAACACATGTATTACACCACTCAATTTCAGTCGTAGAATCTTAACAGATTATAACAAATATTATTTTTACATATTCCCTTTAGAACTCCCAAGATGTTGCCAACCTCATGAAGTAGAAGTCTCACAAACCATCTGTATAAATCACTGATTGTGATAATTAACATTATCCCACATACTCTAGGACCCCTTGATATTTCCCAGGAGATCGACCGAATGTGCCTAGTCCTACCTCCTCGTTACTAACCTTGTCTCTACCATTGCTTCTTTTCTTGAAATGGTAAACAATTGTTGGCATGAAGATTTGAATCCTGTTAGAGATAATGAAACCACAAACTACTTGAGTTGGTTCCTTCAGATCACGAGCAATCCACATCACCACTGAGCTACTGAGATTGAGCTATACCTTCTATGCTATGCCGCCCCTCTAGGATCTTCTAGTTCTCTTAAGAGATTCTCCCACACAAGTGTTACGTCAAACCATAAACTTTGTTTTCAATTCAAAAATTGGCTCCGCCTATAACTAACTTGATTATCGTAGGATTCTCTAACAATGTTTTGGTGTCATTAATACCACTTTCTCTTGTGTTTGTTGTGTTGGATGATCTATCCAAATAATTAATAACTCAGTAATCTAGTGGACATCTATGCCAACGTCCACTTGACACAGAGCCATGACATCGGAATTTTTTGAACATCCTCGTCGGACGACCACTTACCCATCTTTCAACACAGAAACTTTTCGAATATCCATATCAAACATCCACTAGTTCGTGCAGGAAAACAGGAACTTTTCAAACATTTGGGCGTTGATTCTTTTCTACAAATCAATGTCTAAGCGGACGTGTAAAATTCTATTTTTCTCTTTCACATTTGAAAGGTTTTAAGCATGATAGTTGCTACCTTTACGAGATATTAATCACGAATTTTATTTCCTTTGAATTTAAAAGGAAAGATAATAGCATTATCTTACCAAAAACTACTAGGAGAGATATTCTCTTCTCAATATATATGAGTTATCATATTAGAGAGAGAGAGATTTTTTATGATTGAATATTCTTATAGGTAGCTGTAGAGATCTCTATTTCCTTGGAGGATGAAACAAAGGAGATTGTATGACTTCTCGAAGGACAAGAATGAGACTAATTGTGTACTTCAAAAGGATTGAAGTTTAGCTCTATTATTTCTCTATAATGAGTAAAAGGAAGGCATTCCAACGATGGTTCTTTTGCAATTAGTTGCAATTGCACGCATCGCAACTCTTCCTCATTAGCACTTGAGAGCGGTTTGGCTAAAACTCGTTGCACTGTGAGGGCCAAATAATGCTTTAAGTATTAGTGTTTGATAACACTCCAGCGGAATACGAAGATAGTTTTCTCAAGTGGGTTTTCCATTATACACAAGTAAGATCCCTCCATACTTTCAAGGAAAAATTTATTTATACATAGATCTTATTTCACATATTATTGGTGTTTTCATTATAATTAGTCATATTTTTGTGCCTAACGGCAATAATCTCAAAGCATTATTACGTTATTGCATTAATTGACTAGATTATAGATGGCAATAATATAAGGATGCTAGGAAAGAATGTTGTTAAACTTGAGAAGTCTAATAAACTCATTTGCAACATATGGAGATGCATATTGTTGTTTAGGCATGAGAATATGCATGTGGAAGAAATCCCATTTGTGGTAGATTTTCATGATATAGATATCACATTATAATTCTCGATGAGAGAATTGAAGAATTTTGCTCCAAGATGGAGATTACGTGGTTATATTTTTCTTTCATATTTTGTGGGAGAACTACATGATTTAATTTTAAATTGAGATTCAAATCAAATTAGAAATAATACATCACATGATATATGTCTTATTATCTTTCCTATTTTGTGAGTATGGGACTTACAAGAATTTTAAATTTTAAAATAAAAAAACCTAGGCTGTTTGAATGGATTTGAGTTCCATTTATATGGGTGATTTCCTTTTAATTTCAATTCAAATTACATATTATATATGGTAATATAGATATGCTGAAATATAGAGATTTAAGAGTATTAAATCTTAATTCATGATGAAGGAAGATAAGAACATGCTGCATGTGACTGTAAGATGTAATTTTGTTGTGTGCAGATGTTGTTGGATGAGATCTAGTGGTCCAATAAGTGATCTAAAAGTTTTCAAACGTTCTAGAGAAATTGAACGAGTCTGATTGGTAAGATTCTATTTTGTATACACAGATTTGAGAGATCTATGTGGAAGCATGTAGAGAAGGTCAATTCTCTATGCAAGGATTTTATCCGTCACAACCTTCAAAAGATGATTATGGATTCCTACTCCAAGACAAAGACTGCATAGGAGATCTAAAACTCCTTAGAGAAGCAGTATAAGGATGATGAGAGTATGGTCAAAATTCAAAGACGATAAATTCAAGGAGGACAATCCCATACTTCCATAAGTCAAGGACTTGATGTAAATTAGTTAGAAGATGGATGAAGACGAGATGAAGCTTCCAAAGAGGTATCTAGTTGGGTGCATCTTAATTAAATTACCAGCAGGTTAGACCTACTTCGCCATTGATATTTATTGCAAGAAGACAAAAGTCAAGATGGATGATTTGTTGCGATTCATTAGAATTGAGGTTGAGGCGAAACAGAGGGCAAAGCATGATGTGATTGCCAAACTGGTAGCTACGACTAATGTTGTTTATTTGGTCAAATCCAAGGTAGATAAGTGACCAAATCATGGTGCCAAAGGCAAGAGACCTATGCCGACTACTCGAGTGAGTTAGGACACCACAGACTTGGACATGTGCACTACAAGAGAATTGGAAAGATGTCCAATCTTGGACTTATTCCAAAATATGAAGGTAATATACATGAGAAGTGTGAGATTGTGCACAAACAAAGATCATTAAAAAGCCCTTTAAGAGAGTTTCTAGGAGTATAGAAATTCTAGAATTGGTCCATTGTGGCACGTGACTTTAGAAGCTTCACCAGCAAAGGCAAGATGAAGTATTTTCTTACCTTCATAAATGACTACTCTAGATATGCCTTTGTTTATTTACTGAAGTCAAAGGATAAAACCATTGACAAGTTTATGGACTTCAAGGTTTGAGCAAAAAGACAAACAAAAAGGAACATGAAGAGACTGAGAAGTGATTGAGAAGTGACAGAGGAGAGGAATACTGGTCCAAGGAGTTCACGACATTCTACACAAAGCATGGAATCAAGAATAAAACCACAGTTGCATACTATCCACAGTCAAATGGAGTAGCAAAAAAGAATAATAGGACCTTGATTGAGATGGTCAATTCTATGCTGCTAACAACTAGGCTGTCAAACTACTATAAAGGTGAAGTGGTTCTTTCAGCAAGCTATATTCTCAATATAGTGTCTTCTCCAAGACGAAGATGACACCACACAGACTCTGATTCAAGATTTGACCTAGTCTGGATTCTATTAGAGTATGGGGGTACTTAACCTATGTTAGCTACCAAACATGAAGATTGACAAGTTGGGAACTCGTACAACTAGTGTAACGCCCCGACCCCGGGTACGCTACTAAAACACAGTATCAAGCATACTTACACTAATAACAGAAACATTAAATAACTGTAACTAAGGCTCACTTTCAGGATCACAATGTGCGGCTAGAAGCTCCAACTCCTGCATCGGAACTCGGCTGCAAGCGGTCTGCACCTGAAAACCAAATAAGCATGCGTAAGTGACATCTAAGTCACCCAGTACGCACCCCAAACATACAAACCACAAAATCTCAGCAAAACCATAAAAACTCTTTACTTTATTTCTCAAAACTTGGTTTTCTTTTGAAAATCCTATTTTCTTTTATTGGAAATCATTTGGGAATTCAATCCCAAATCCATGCTCTTTCCAAAAACCATGTTTCTTTCTCAAAATATTTGTAAACTCATTCCAAAACCACCTTTTCTTTCAAAGCCATACCTTTGCATTTTCTTTTAAAACCTTTGGGAATTCATTTTCCAAAACATATCTTTTCAATACTTAGGATTTCTTCCCAAAATCACACTTTCAAATTCACATTTTTGACCAGATCTAGCTTAAAATACAATGCCTCACGGGCTCAAAATCAAATCATAAATACAGGCTGGCAACTGGTAAAACCATCATCATCATTTCATTTCAGGAATTTTAGGACTATTTCATAAGTCCAATCTTGACCAAATCACATTTCTTTTTCTTCATTCATTTCCACTTTTCTTTACTGTTGTTACCTTGATCAGGGGTAACAAGGCGCACAAGCAGTATGCGAGGACATCCTTTCCCCTACCTTCCTGCATTGCCGCGGTGAAATTCCCCGTGCGGGATGTCACCGCCCCGGCCAACCGGCCTCAATTTCATTTTCATATGTGCATGGGGATACGTCTCTGTCTGACGCCCCATCGGTGACCTAAACAACTAGGTCCAATGACCCAGGCTCAGCCTACACCGTCAGTGACCTGAACAACTAGGCTCAAAAACCTAGGCTCAGGCTACACTGTCACGAGCTCAGTAACCCGAACAACTAGGTACAATAACCCAAGCTCAACTTACACCGTCGGTGATTCGAACGACTAGGTATAAAAACCCAAGCTCAGCCTACACCTTCTCAAGCTCGGCAACCACATTATTAGTATTCCATTTCAAAACTCTCTTTGAACTTTCTTTTCAAAATCATTTTCCATTCCATTCTTTTCGTTGCAGGACTCTACCTCCTTGCAATACTTAACCATCCACTGGGGTCCCAACACAAGCCATGACAACCATGCTTAAAAATCATAAATTGGATCTCATGCCCAAAACCATACAAAATCATCCTTTTCATTCATTTATAGGGTCAAAACCCAAAACCACGCCCATATCTGTTTATTTTGGTTCCACATTCCTCTATGTCATTATATGGGGAAAACATCATTAAATACCATTAAAACTATTTATCCTTTATTTAAATTCACATTTATGCATACCAGGTTCAGGGCCAAAACGGTGGACTGAAACTCCAGTTCGACATACTGAAATTCCCTGTTTCGGTATACCGAACAACTTCAGTATACCGACACCCCCTGTTTTGGTCGATCGGAGGATTTCGATCTACCGAAACCTGGGATCTGGCTTAATCTGCCAGGATTTCGGCATACCGAATAAATTCAGCATACCGAATTCCTCGCAGACAAGGCACACCCCTGCTTCGGGCGGTAAAAAATCGCCCAAGTGGGAGTCACAATAGGACCCTCCAAACACCCATCATAAATCATCAATAAATCATGGGGTGTAGACGCTTGAGTCTACTTCAAAACCCCTCAAACCATTCACGATTCCATCCACCACACAGTTCATACGAAAATCACAAGGGGAAGGGCTCAAGAATGGCTACTATAGCCTTCAACCCCAAAATTGCATTACCTCCACAAAAACCAATCCTAACCACATGATATCTATATTCTCATGCTATATAACACATTCCCATTCGTTTCATGATTTTTTCCACAATTTTCATGCATTTATCTCAATTTTCATGCACTTAACCCATTGTTAATAAACATTGCATGGAGGAAGGGAAAGGGGTCGCGTACCTGGCTCAGCCCTCCGGCGACCCTCCCCGCACTCCGACGAACCTCCTTGCGCCCCGACGAAGCCTCCTCTACCAGCGGAACACACGAGCGACTCACCACTTACCACCTCCTCGGTATCGCGTTGTTCCTCTTTCTCTTCTCCTCTCTCGGTCACCTCCTCCTCTCTTCGCACCTGGTGGCACAGGTTGGGTAAGGGAAGGAAGGAGACGAAAAAATGGTGCATACTCGTGAGAGGAAAGGGAAAAGAAAGGAGAAAAGGAAGGAAAAGAAAGGAAGAAAAGACAGGCACGCAAATTGAGGCAACTGTACATCCTCAAATCGGACTCCACATTGCTCCCAAATCACAAGCAGGTGCACAAAAAGCCAACCACAAGCTCACACATCCAAGAAACAACAAATTATCCATTAATAAACCATTTAAGCAATATTACAATTAATTACATAGTTTATAAATAAAAATGGATAATCAAGCCCAGATGTCACAACTAGAGGTGTAAATTAGGCCAGGTCAGCCGTGAGCCTTTTGGCCCAAGAGATGGCTGGGTCGAGCCAGCCCATGCCCGAGTCGGGCCATGGGCCATGTTGAGCCCAAGGCCCAGGCCCGCTTGGCCCGACAGATTAGGCCTATTTGGGCTCGTCATTGGGCCAGACCAGCCTGATTTTCTAGAAAAAAATTGAAACATACGTTTAATGCTCACACATCTAGTTTTATAAGAATACATATTAGTATTAGTAGTGATAATTTATTTTGAAGTAAATTAAATAAGAAAAAAGAAAAATACGTAAAATCACAACTAAAAATGAATTAGAAAATTATTTAAAATGTGAGTTTGCTTTTAGTGATCTTGAAACAAATAATTTAGATATATTAAAGTAGCGGTCTAATACTACAATTAGGTTTCGTATAATTTCTAGAATGATAAAAATTATTTAATAATAAATATTTTTTAATTAAAAAAGGATAGGCCCAATGACTCGGCTTGGTCCACAGCCCGATCCATGGTGGACCGTGGACTGTGTCGGGTCAAGATTTTTTAAAACCTGGCCTGCTTGGCCCGCCTGTGTCTCCAAGCCCACCTAGGCCGATTATTTTACGTACAACCAAGGCAGTATTTTTAGGATATGCTGAGAATAATGATGCTTAAAGGTTTCTAGATTTGAAAACGAATTTTATTATAGAAGCTCAAGATGCAAAGTACTTTAAGGAGAAGTTCATTAAAGACAAAAGCATAATGTTGCATGATCTTCTAGAAAATCTCTTTACTAGAGAGAATGAGATTCTAGAATTTGACAATGAGTTAGAATCAATGACTGAGGAGTGTACCCTAGGTGGACAAGCCACTAATCAAATGAGCAAGAAAGGAGAAGACCTTCAGACTTGATTTTACCACTTATAGCTTAGAAGGTAATCCTCAAACCTTCAAGAAAGCAATGCAATCAAGAGATGCAGCATTCTGACAAAATGCAATTTAAGACGAGTATGACTCAATAATGACTAGCAACACATAGGTGTTGGTGGATCTACCTGATGACTCAAAACCAATTAGCAACAAATGGGTCTTCAAGAAAAAGATGTTGGATGATGGTTTAGTGGACAAGTTCAAGGTTAGATTGGTTGTAAACGGATTCACATAGAAAGAATACATCAATTATTTTAATACCTATTATCTAATAGCTCGTATTTCCACCATTCGTTTATTGATTGCAATAGTTGCAATGTAAAAGATGGTGATAATTAGATGGATGTAAAAACTACATTTTTATATGGAGACTTAACTGAGGAAGTTTACATGATTCAGCTTGAAGGATTGGTAGTCAAGGGACTATAACAAAAGGTATATAAATTGGTAAGATATCTATACTCTCACGATTTGGCATGAAAAATTTGACAAAGTGATCAAATCAAATGGCTACAAAGTTAGTGATGCTGACAAGTGTTTTTACACAAAATTTATTGATAGATGAGAAGTCATCATATGTCTTTATGTAGATGATATGCTTATGTTTGGTATTGATACAAAGGTTGTAAAAGATACAAAGAAATTTTTTTGTTTTTTATCAAAGTTCAGTATAAAGGACATAATACTTGTAGATGTGATCTTGAGAATCAAGATAGTGAAGACTTCAGAGGGTTTTGCCTTGACACAATTTCACTATATTGAGAATGTACTTATGAAATACAAGTATTCTTACTTGACAATAACATACACACCATATGATTATGTGCTCAAGTTAGAAGAAAATAGTGGAAAAATTGTACAACAGCTAGAATATTCTAAAATTGTTGGAAGTTTGATGTATGCAATGAATTGCACTAGGCCATACATAATATTTGCTGTGAGTATGTTAGCAGGTTTATTGAGAATCTAGGCAATGAGCATTGGATTACTATAAAAAGGGTAATGACTCACCTTAAAGGAACCATGCATTATGCTCTACATTTTATTGACTATCACACTATGATAGAAGCACACTCAAATGCGAGTTGGAGAGGAGAGAAAGATGGAACATCCACAAGTGAATTTGTCTTTTTGTTTGGTGGATCTACTATATCGTGGAAGTCGAAGAAGTAGAGTGTCATCTTGAAATCCTCTATGGAATTTGAGTTTTATGCATTAACAGCTACAACCGAGGAAGTAGAGTATCTGAGGGAGTTACTGTTTGATCTTTCACTATTCATAGAAAGATTGTCGAGCATTACTTTGTCTTATGACAATCAAGCAGCTACGACAACTGCTGGTAATTATTTATACAATGGACTGAAGAGGACTATGCGAATTCACCATGCACATGTTTTTAATCTACTTAAAAGGGACATGATCACGATAATCATCATTAGACATCAAGAAAATGTAACTGATCCCTTTACATAAGGTCTCATGAGAAAATTCGTGGGTAAGACTTCAAAAGAAATAAAACTAATGTCTATATTGTAAATATCTATGTATTTTACCATCTAAATATTTGTTATTGGTTCAAAGAGCAATCTACTAGACTTTTATTTAATGGTTCAAAGAAGAAATAGATGGTTTATTGGTTTGCTGCACTACTTATTTATTCTAATAGAGTTAGACTCTAATAAGCCTATTCCTTATTAGTGTATATCCTATTGAGATTGATAACATGTTTTAATGAGGGCTTATGTATTTGGGATACATTGTGGTTTTGCATGAGGCATACAACAAGTAGTATTGCAAGAAGGGGTCTAAGACCTCATACTATAGTAATGTGGTTCTGCATTACGGTATGTATAGTCTGGGATTACAAGCTATGATGGAGTTGACACCATCAGGGGGTCTGGGACTTCATGCCAAAGTGGTATTTACACCGTAGTGGTTGGACCACAGGAAGGTTTGGAACCATATGTCAAGAAATCTAATATTTCAATGAACTCACCTATACAGTGTGTAGATGAGGTCATCTCCTATAGGATATGTAGACTATCTTGAAGAACACTAGCAGACACTAGGTTTGACACAGGACCCTTATTGTGTCACTAAATTAAAGAACCAAGGAGACTGTGTGTGGATTGATAAACTGTGAAGGTTGTCGAGGTCAAGGCGTAACCAACTCACATCTTCCAAGAAGATAACGCTACAAAGGTGGGATTCAAGCCTGTGGGGCATCTTAATACTGAGCACAGTTATCTCTAAGTGGAACGTCATTTTTGAATTAGTAGGGGCTTGTTGGATAATTACTTCAAAAATTCAAAAATAAATAAATCAATAGTCTAATGGATGTCCGTTGGAGATGGACCTATGACACAAGGATTTTTCGAATGTCTGTGTCGGATGTTCACACTAAATATCTGTTGGATCATGGAGAAAAACAGGAATTTTTCAAACGTCTGTGCCAAACATCCATTCTTTCATTTTCATAAATTAGTATTCAAGTGGACACCCGTGCAAGCGTCCGTTACGGCAAAATTCTGTTTTTTTGTTTCAAATTTGAAAGGTTTTAAGCACGATAGTGTAACCATGCTGGCGAGGAGGATCACAAAATAATAATGCAAAACGGTCGGCAAAATTACGTCGAAAAAGCAAAATAAAATGCAAATGCAGGAGTCGCCACCTAGTCTATTATGGAAGACGAGGAAAACCATAAATATGAAAAATCATGCAAATAATAAAAAGAAAGGTCTACGAAAACCAGAAATGCAGGTAAGGATCCCTGTTACGCACGAGGAAGGTGTTAGGCACCCTCGTACGCCCGATAAAATCGGTCTTCTATGATTTCTCCAATGCAATGTCG